>JAUYWV010138058.1:0-10734 GCA_032274565.1 Nematoplana nigrocapitula
CTTCAAATTACTTCAGTTTTTCTGATAACAAAATCTTCAGTATTTCTAAACCTAAGAAGGCAATTTATCAATTTGGTGTGAGCATCCCTTTTATTGGTAAAAAATCTCTCCTGTCAGCTAAAAGACTTGATCGTGTGTTAAAGGCTGTGAATGTTTATTTTAGCCCGTTTAAGGTTAAATCTTATTTTTCTCTTAAAGATGTTACTGATTGGTTTGAAAAGTGGTGTCGTTTACAAATTCTTTTGCCAGATTGATTCTGGTATTTCCTACATTGGAAAAACCTAACGCCACTTGTACAAACGGATTCAGGAGCTGTTGGTCTTCTGCTGAACAATCCACGCCCGTCGAGAGTTTAATATTCCCTATTTCCCATATTTTATTCCCGCAATTGTCATTTTACGAAGGACTAAAAACAGAAAACAAGACAGAATTGTAATTCTCTTTCTATTAAAAAATTGAAAACCTTGCTATTTTAGTTTAGTTAATACAATTGATATTAACATTATTAACACTAATAATGCACTAAATTCTTTACTTTTAGTTGAAACTAGCGAAAGTAAGATTTCATAACTTTGGACTAACGGACAAACTGATTAAATTTATTTATTTACTTATTAACAAAAAATTATTTGACTTGTTATCATCAAGCACTTTACTGTACAGTTTTGCATATTTTCTAGAAAAAATTCTTTATACTACTCTAAAGCAGAATTAGTAGTAGTATACAAAGTATCATAATAAATAATCCTTTTGAAATAATTTTTGCGCGATTGGATTTAATAGACTGACAAGTGACAGGGAAATATTTGAAATTCTGCGAAAAAGTATAAATATGAAACCGCTCTAAGATAACAAATCAGTGAAAATGACTTGTGAAACTATAAAAGCTGACAAAAAGAGATATCCTTTATTTATTTATCGTCACGGTCGGAAGAACTTGTCAAGGCAATCTTGCAAGGAGCGAGAATGAGAAAGGTATAGTCCTATTAGACATTTTCGTATTATAGAAAAGGTCAGGGAACTATACCCAAAATGTAAAAAAATCTGGGGTTTTCCACGGGACAATGTTGCCAGAGGAAGTGCAACAGCCCTGCTCGCCATCCCCGCGAGCCCATTCAGGATGTGCATTACACGTCACAGGGGGTGGGGGGAAGGTCCGTTCCTAACGGTTCTGCGTTTTAGTGTTTTTATGTAAAGCTGTATGAATATGACAGCAGACAGACAGAGAAAGTGATGGGATGACAGATCCGAAGCTGATTAACAAAGAGAGATGGAGAGAGTCGGCTCCCAATATATGTGTGACGACCCCACGTTCGGACCTCTACGGACGTAAGACGTAAAATGTAAGATTTATTCTGAAGGTTTTCAGTCAAATTATGTAACATAATTAGATAAATATGGATTGGCATAATAGACCATTAGCAAAAGGAATGCCAACACGGCATGTTATTTAAATGCAGAAATTGATACTTTATGAGATAAATTGTTGTTAAATTTAAAAATTACCAATTTGACAATTTTCTATGGTTTGATCAATATTCCATAGACCATGGGCTGCGTAGATTGGGTCGCATTGATTGCCAACTAAATTTAGACTAAACCAATTAATGTCTTCCAAAGTCATCCATATAATGTTAAAGTCAAAATGGACACCATCATTTTCGAATAAATGGCTTTCCGGTAAGTGGGTTTGCGGTAAATGGATTGTCACCTAATGCAGATGTCTTGTAGCATCCGTGTATTCCCACCACCACTCAGATGCGGTTGTTAAAATGATGATGAATAACGAGTACTTCGGTTCGACTAACAGTTGTTAGTTAATTCATTTTTACACGCGTATTTTATTTCTAATATCTTCTTTCAATATACAGCAGATACTGATTGATGATTCGCATTGACTCATCCATGTCATCATACGCACTACGCAGCATGACAGACGATCATTAACACAGTAGGCAAAGGAGGGCGAGGAGAACGAGGACGAGAGAGCAAAGACGACAACGCAGTATAGTAGGTAGGTACTTTCCAAAGTTATTCTTCACCTCGCACCATGCCGTGTCAACTCTGATAAGGGAACAAAGAGCCGATGGATCATCTTCCAGTCAGGTAGAAATGACCGGGTTGATTAGCCTATGCCGTTCACCAGACTTTCTTTCTGGCTTTCTTCTCATATATACCTTATACTTCCTCTCTCTATATATATACTGTATATACTGCCGAGATTATTCTATCTTGGAGAGTAGACAATCGTGAATGCCTTTTTCAGTCATATACTGTAGAAGGAAATACGCACGGAATATGTGCCTCTCGGCAATCTGAGAAGATAATTGCCAGAAAAATGTCTCATATATCTCTCCCTTTCTACCCGCTCTACACCTGGGAAGTCCTACAACTTCCAAATAAAACCTATAAGTGTTCATCGTTCTTCAATTTTTATATGATGAATAGGAAGGTAAACAGACACAGTCAGCCGATAGAAAGAAGACGAAGCAGGACTATACTATATATGGTAGCTTACATAATCACTTCCATATAGAGAGACGAAAAGATCGAGAGAGTATCACCTCTCTTCCGTCACCAGCACCCCTCCACATCTTGCGGAGATACCTGCCTGCTGCCTTCTTGCTGGTGGTAGCGCTGTCTACATGAAATCCAGGCGAGTGTCAATTCTATTCTCTCCCACACACTCTAAGCGAAGAAGCCGTATACATTGCGTACATGGGACACCGAATCTGCATGTTAGCAACTCCCACTTATGCAACCTGATGACAGAGCCGAGGGGTTTGGTGGTGAAGGGAAGGGAAATAGGCTGATTATAGAACGACTCAATAGGCGCTGCTTCCTCGTCAGCTTTAAAAAATTAATTAAATGTAGATTTACTACACACGGATTGCTTGGTAATGATAGCCTCTGCGTACCATCGAGCATATACTGTACATGTATATCCAAAGTGGATACACACTTTGCATGATTAGGGGAACAAACGAAGTCGATCACTGATTGAATAGAAGCAAAATGATATATTAAACGAGTCCGCTATAGCTCGGATATAACCAAGAAATATCACTTGCAATAAATGTTCAAATCGAATGCCATCACCATTTCCATGAAAGCATTACAGATCGCACATCAATAACGGGTATAAAACGCGGGCTTGAGACATTCGTCCAGCGTCTGTTTGATAACGGGAAGTGCGCTGTGTGAGGGTTTCACAGTCGCGATCACCTGGATGTTGACACGCAGTTCCTTTTAAGGCAAGCAGTGCGTTGTGTTGTTTCTTCGTTGTCGATGTGCACTCTCATTCTCTTGGCAGCCCGTGACTGGTAGCCATTAGTTGATTTTATTTCATTTGGCATTTTGTCGCGAATTACAGCAATCACTATGTCAGCTTTATAATTTCAATGTAATTCCATTGTCAAGTCTGCTTGTGTATTCATTAGTTAACTGCATCTTGCAGTATATTTCATAATTTTGTTATGTACAGATGTGCCAAACTTTTATTTGAATCAGTAAAGTAAATTTGGAGATCTTGTTTATAATGTGTTCCAACAATTCGATCAACAAATCAATTATATGAAATGTAATATGAGTGTGGACAGTGGTGATTTCACTGTGACGCAAGGTGTTCTTCATCTCCACGAAATTTCATTTAGATCGCATATCAATAACAGGTATAAAATGGTGTAAAGATTTTGCAGTCTTAAAAATTCTATAAAAAGCCAATTAAAACGGAACCTGTGGTTCCCATAGTGTTTGTTTAATGACGGGCAGCGCGCTGTACGGGCGTTTTATTTGCGCGGACTTGAGACATTCGTGTAGCGTCTAAATGTCGACGGGCAGATCGCTGTGAGCGTGTTTCGTAGTCGCGTTCGCGGAATGTTTTCGCGCAGTTGCTTTTAAAGCGAGCAGTGCGTTGTGTCGGTTTTTCGTTTCGATGCACTCTCGTTCTCTTTGCAACCCGTGACTGGGTGCCAACAGTTGTGTTTCTTTTCTTTGTCATTTTGTTGCGAATTTCAATCACTATGCCAGCATTATAACTTTACCGGAATTAAATTTCCAAGTCTGTTTCTATTTTTAGTAGTTAACAAATTAATCAATAGATTTTTAAAATAACTGATTGTTCTGAAATGTGGCAAATTTTGTTCGGATCAGTAAAGGAAATTTTTAGATTTTGCAAGTACAGTAAACTTACAACAAATCGATCAATAAATCAATAATGGGAAATGCATTATGACTGTGGTCAGTGATGATTTCACTGCGACGCAAGGTGTTCTTTATCTCCACGAAAGAAGTGCCAAGACGTTATGCATGCCAGATATATTTCGGCGTATCTTTTCAATGTGATTGACTACGGTCTGAACTAAACTGGTGTGACAACAGAATTATACAGAGAGAAAGTCGATCAGCGTTAAAGAATACAGTTCAAGGGTGAGATTGATCGGATGAGATTACATCAGAACTATAGGTAGCAACGTGAGAAGAAATATTCGCCGCGATACAGTAATAAATTTAAACCGATAAAATAAAAAAGACGGAAAAATGTACGGCTTACCGAAGATCCATAAGCCCAACGTTCCACTCAGACCTACCTTATCGATGATCAACTCTCCCTATCACCACTTGGCTCAATGGCTTACTTCTTTACTCAAGCCTCTCGAAGAAGCCTTAGGTTGCTTTAATGAAAAGTATTCATTCTTATTTGCTGAAAAGGCACGACGACTCGACTTTTCCACTCAGATAATGTCATCATTTGACGTGGTTTCAATTTTTACCAACGTCCCTATCAATGATACTTTGGACATAATCACCGAATCTCTCAGTGCATACAACCTGACTCTTCCTATCCCGACTTCTCTGCTCCGAGAACTTCTCTCCATGTGTATAGTCGATGTGCAGTTTTTATTCAATGGACATTACTTTGTACAGAAGGACGGAGTCGCAATGGGTTCGCCACTTGGTCCTTACTTGAGCAACATCTTCCTTGGTTATTTTGAAATGAAGAACTCCTATTTATAAATCGCGTATTACTAACACTTACACCCGTTATGTTGACGACACGTTTATCTGTACATCCGACCTCTTGAAAATGGAGGAGCTTTTTACTTTTTTTAACTCGCTGCATGACAACCTTCGTTTCACGAAAGATGCTGAGCAGAATGATCAGCTGCCATTTCTGGACGTCCTCGTCATTAGACAAGCGGATGGGACTGCTTATACGACTATTTACAGGAAGGCCACTTGGAGGGGCTTATATACCAGCTTTTTTTAGCTTTGTCACTACCTCTTACAAGGCCGGCCTAGTCAGAACGCTTTTCTTCAGGGCAAAACGGGTTTGTTCTTCTGAACACTTTGACGAGGAATGCAAATTTATTACGCTCACACATAAACAGAATGGGTTCTCTGCTTCATTCATTCAGCGTTTTTTCCCAAATCTCCGTGAAAACAATCGTCGAGGGTCCACCAAAACTCCGTCAGTTCGTCCGCATCCCTTTTACTGGAAATGACAATTTTATCAATGTCAGAAAACGAATCTCCTAGAAGGTGTCCAAGGCATTTCCCCAAGTCGACGTCCTGGTGATTCCCGACTGCAACCGTGTGTGGAAAAAAGTTTGAAAGACAGGATCGGACAGTTTGACCAATCCAATAATCCTGTAAATGCAGCAGCTTTTATATTGGAAAAACTTCTCGCTGTCTTCGCTCCAGTACCTCAAGTCAGACCCACCCAGTCGTCTTACCCAACGTCGTCCGTCTTCTTCTATCTCCCGTCATCTTATCAGATGGCCACAACGGCTCCAAGTGGATAACGAGTCCTTCTCCATCATCAGTTGCGCCCGCAACTATTCCCTTCTCAGTGTATTGGAGGCTCTACTCATTAAACGATTGAAGCCGAACATTTGCCTACAGAAGGAGACTATGGTTTCTTTGTGTTTGCCGTGGTGACACTAATTTATGCTGGGTTTTTAATTTATTTTTTTATTACTATAAATATATAAATATATATAAATAATATTGTGTAAATGCAAATGCCTTTTCCCAATCAAGGGGGCTAACTGTGGATCCCACATTTTCTGGCCTATCTCTAGTACATGACTAGTTTCATCCTGATTTGGACTCATCAGGTATATATATGCAAGAGAAAGGTGAACCCAGCTTGACTTACTACTGGCAAATCAAGACAGGAGCTCCGGATAATGATTTTGCCACACCCAAATTAATGGCATCATGTATCACATGCAAATGACTTGTCATTGTAGTAAAGTTACATAAATATTATATACTGTATATGTCAACTACCTCATATACTAATTACTATGCATTCAATTTAATATATGACTAATTTCACGCAATCTATTGAGTTCTAGGTTACTTTTGATAGTATATGATCCTATGACATATCTAGTAAAGAAGCTAATGTTACTAAAGTTTCCTTAGTTATCTATTTCAAGCATCCCTTGGTTTGTCTTATCAACACATTTTATCTCTTCACTACCACCTTGGTATATCACTTTTTCGCCTTCACAATTATTTATCATAGTAGGCTAAAGAGAACTACAACCAAACTTATCAAGTTTTTGAAGATAATTTAGCCATCAGACTTTACAAACTAACGTTATCCCCCATTTAATCACACTATTAAAAAGGTTTTGATTATAGTGAAACTTTTTGTAGTACCAAATTGATTACAAGTGAGTTGGTTAACTTTGTATCCAATAGTGGATAGGAAAGATTTCTCTAAAGACATTCCACTCTTGCAAATTTGAAAGATATATGGCATTTGGGAAAGCATGTCCACTATAACTAGTTTCAGCCCCTCCAGCAGTCTTAGTCTCCCAACTGGTCCTTATGGTACCTTAGGTTATAGGGGTCTCAAATTCCCTAGTTGTCTCAGTCTAGTTCCCTTCAGTGAATTCTCTCTACCAAGCAGTCTTATGAAACAATGGACCCTATAAGCATTTATTACTAATAGTTATCATATACACTAACATAAGGTAATGCATGAAATCCCCTAGTTATAAGATCATCCCAAAATTATATTTTTACTGATAAATAATATTTCTTCAAATTTGCAAAAACTTTGCTTGTGTCTGTTGTGGAATATCTATTCAATGTGAATTCAATATTAATATGTAAAAATGAGAAATAATCGATTACATCACTGTACAATATGTGTAGGTTAATGCATGTGATGAAATGCATTATTGGAATTTAAACGCTCTGAAGCCTTGAGTTTTCCATTAATCCACAAACACGATTAACGATTAACAAAAGGTGAAGACATACCAGATGTGATTGACATGATACCAAATGACTTAAATTGTTGGTTAGCACGATTCTTTGTAGAAGCAAGAAAACAAGATCGAAATGAGTTCCCACCGGGGACACTATATTGCCTTGCAAGTGGATTCCTTTGCCATTTACGAAACAAACGGGATTCATGACAAAAACATACTGGACCTTCACGATTTGAGATTTGTTTACCTTCATCGTGCCCTTGATGCAAAGTGTAAGGGCTTCACTACAAGGGGAATTGGATTCACGAAAAGAAAAACAGACTCTGTCGAAAGAAAGCGAAAAACTCATACGGGATAAACAAATCTTTTCAGATGATGCAGCAGATTCATTGATACATACTCTGTACTTCTACAACTGCAAATTATTTGGTCTAAGAGGAAGGGGTCTTGCTGTTTTCGGTGGCAAATCAAAACGGCCTTAACAGTATACAATTTACTGGTAGATCAAACAAAACGTTTAAGGGTGATCTGTCGCACAGACACATCATGCCCAAAGTTATTGAGCATTTCGATGATGAACATTTTACGATACCTAAGTATTGTGTCACATATTTTGATATTGTGGGTTACGAAGGTCCCTTCTATCGAAAACCAGTACCAAATGTCATGAGTTCACAGCCCTCACAGGCGTCCTATAAATCCTATATTTTCGGGAAAATTGATAAATGTCCTTTATTTGTCCTATATTTCATATACTGTATTTGAGACGTTGATAAAAATCAACATTGTTTAAGATTTATTTTGTTCTTTTGCAGAAGCATGATACTTTGTTTTCCCTGCTATTTGTGTTTATCTGGAAAAATTCAATATATTCTTATGGAAATTATGTAACCAATTGTTTTTGTATTATCATATTTGTTTGCTTCTTATTTCTTAAAACCTGTTTGCTACTGATATTTGTTAGTGTAGCTCTTTCAACCATTGACTGCGGAAACCCAGAGTTCCAAAAAATGAGTAAAGCCATTGACATAGGAACATCTGCTGAGCTTGTCATGTCCAAAAATTACATAAATGAAGCGACCTCCATCACATTCCGAGAGGAATGTCTGACCTTTTATGTTGCCACTGTCCCGTACCGACTGACCCATCTACCAGTTCATTCGTCCGTAATCAGAGATGCTCAGGTTCTACTTCTTTCTAAGAAAAGTGAAAGTCAATCTCTTTCTCTTATCTCACGGCTCTTTTTAGTATTGGAGATGTATTGCAGAATAAACTTACTCTCGTGTTTAGTGTTGCTGAACACACAACAGTTTCACAATTGTGCGATACTGTGCGAGCTCAATGGGTTATTTATCAATCCGAATCCGTTCCTGAAGACCAGCAGATAACTGTTGGGAATTCATCGCAACAAAAGGAATCTTACTGGAGGCCAATCGAAGAAGAATGGTTGGGATCGGCTGAAGAAAATCGTGATCGTCCAATTCTATTAGATGAGTACTGGAACAAAGTTGGCTCAATTAAAATTGAGGATGGCAGGTTTCGATATCTTCAACTTCATTCTCAGTCTTTTACCATTTCAGTTTGTGTGTCTGACATATTATATTGAATATGTTTATTAAACAATGAAACTGTACCTAGAAAGTTTCAAAAATGACTAACACAATAAAAATATATTTTCTTATGTTGTTTTGATTAATATTATTATTTTTTACCCAGTCAGTTTGTTTAGTCATTTAAAAAATGTCCTATATTATCCTATATTTTGCTTCTGAAATGTCCTATAATCCTGTATATATTACTCTACATTGGTGCTGTGAGGGCTGAGTTCACTTCGATTTAGCAAACAAGTTATTAGAGTAAACACAATTGGAAATATGATAAAACACATTTGTGCAAGGCCTGGTCTCGTCGGCAATTATACAAGCCTCATAGGAAAAGCTTCTATGGCAACCCAACTTTACGATGCCAACATTACCGAAAGTTTTATCCAATCTCGAACAGGTCATCGTAGTTTGCAATCTCTCAAAGAATACAACCGAATAAATCAAACTCAAAAACAAAGTATTTCATCTGCATTAAACATTGACCTCAAAGAAAAAGACCAACCAAACCAAACCGAACATAACACATCTACTACATCGGCATCAGCATCAAATGTCATGAGCTCAGTTGCACAAGAAATCGAATGGGGCAGCTGGAAATACCAGATGAGCTATTGGGAACGATAACTCAACTTGAAAATGATTATGCAAGGAAACTGCAAGCTATCTCAAATTTTACTGGCGCAACCTTTAACAACTGTATATTCCATTTTCAGTGAGATTGTTTTATGTGACCATTGTGACTTTTATGAACTGCATTCTTGTTATGTATTGTTTCATAATTGCATTCTATTGATCCATATTTTAATTAAACTGCGTTCATTATGCCTAATTATTCAAATATGTTTAATTTAATATTAGGAAAAACAGTTAGCGTTGAATAAATAAAGAATTAAATATATATCCACCACCAGCATATATATATATATAGGGTGTTAGAAAAGTCTTTGGCGGTGAATTATTTGAATAATTTATTACAAAGCTAATTACTAAATGTAAGTACAATATTGTATAAAGAATTCATGAACAAACAGTCAAGGTATAAAAAGTACTAATGAAAATGTTTTAAAATGCACAAAAATAACTGAGATTATTTATTGAGGTACAGAATGATTTATTTTATTCGGGTAGAAAAATGAATACAGTGCATACCTACTATATTAATTGATGTACGGGGAAACTAAAAAATAAGTCGTTTTCCTGCCTTTTAGTATTGCATGTCGACATAAATGCATGGAAAAGGTCGATGGTTTATCGAATAATTGATTACTAGAAAATATGACCGAGACTTAGAAAATTAATCCATGCAGTAGATTTCACATTTAGTCGTAGCACAGTGGTTAATGCGTTGGGCTCTGGAGCGAAAGACTATGCAGTTAGAATTCTGGCTATGTCGTAGCACAGTGGTTAATGCGTTGGACTCTGGAGCGAAAGACTACAGTTAGAATTCTGGCTATATCGTAGCACAGTGGTTAAAGCGTTGGACTCTGGAGCGAATGACTATACAGTTAGAATTCTGGCTATATCGTAGCACAGTGGTTAATACGTTGGACTCTGGAGCGAAAGACTACATTTAGAATTCTGGGATCTCCATCGTAGCACGGTGGTTAATGCGTTGGACTCTGGACCGAAAAACTACAGTTAGAATTCTGGCTATATCGTAGCACAGTGGTTAATGCTTTGGACTCTGGAGCGAAAGACTACAGTTAGAATTCTGACTATATCGTAGCACAGTGGTTAATGCTTTGGACTCTGGAGCGAAAGACTACAGTTAGAATTCTGGCTATATCGTAGCACAGTGGTTAATGCTTTGGACTCTGGAGAGAAAGACTACAGTTAGAATTCTGGCTATATCGTAGCACAGTGGTTAATGCTTTGGACTCTGGAGAGAAAGACTACAG
>JAUYWV010138069.1:0-10734 GCA_032274565.1 Nematoplana nigrocapitula
TACATTTTCTCATTGTTTTCCTTAGAAAGACAAGAAATTGAGAGCGCTAAGGTCGAAAGTTGTGCAAAGTATTCGCCAGTAGGATCTATCTGCGTCTCCATTTCTTAAAACAACCCTGATACATTTTCTCATTGTTTTCCTTAAAAAGACAAGAAATTGAGAGCGCTAATGTCGAAAGTTGTGCAAAGTATTCGCTTGATTGTCCACTACGCGTTATATATACCTACAAGTAAAAACATATATACAGGACATACTTTAACAATTTCAACGCTAACCAAATAATATACTACTTATCTGTAGATTAGTAGTATACATTGGTAATTGTATATAAAAATGCTTTTTCATTCCAAACAGACTTACTCTGACTAAGTTTGGGGTGACTGACAGATTTCACGACACCTCCGATGGGGAGGTGGGGTTTAAGGGCAATATTGGATATACGTGGTCCGCTGGACAATTCGAAGTCATCGTCTGTTTCCTCTTCATCGATTTCTATTTTTGGAGGCATCGTATCATTTATCGGCCGTTGGCTGACGGACGACTGAAAAAACAAAATGGATACGTTTTCGCATCATTGGAATTGTGTTGTTAAGGGATACAAATGTTTATATTTCGAAGACTGACAGTGATTTAAGCAACTGACAAGTTATTAGCAATAATTAATTCAGTTCACAGTACATTACACAAATCATTCATTTAATAATATTTGCTACACTGATTGTTATCTGACGGAAGATTATATTGCAAAGGGTGAAAACTGTTCATAGTGATATATCTGACTTTCACGAATCTTATGCGTTACGAAATACAACCCACATATGATAAAAGGGAAGTGAACGGGCAAGGGTTGTGATGGCGGGATGCCGAGAAAATCACTTGCGATAAGACAGCAGTGAAACGAGAGGCGTGAGTATCTACGGAAGAGATTGACACGGCATGTGAAAAGACTAACGACGTTTTCAATCGCATCCTATTCATAATTATGTTCGTTTAAATAACCAGCTCAGAACAGAATCATATCTCCAACATACACAAACCTAAAGGTCAATTATTGTAAACAAAACCCGCCAGGAAACTTTTAGAAACTTTGGGTGTAAATTTGAAACAACATACAATTAAAACTGAATAGAAAACTCAATAATGGAACGCAAACATTGATACTTATACCTAAGGCAAGACGGTAGTCGAAAAGGAAGATAACTGTCTTGAATAAAAACGAAGTTAAAAAGGTGTAAAAATTACACAAATACGAAACCTCTACTTATGCATAATCTGATCTCATCGAAAGGATGCATTCCCGTGCCCCAATAGCAGTTAATCGAATGATAACTAAAGCGTGCACCATCTTAGTCTAGTTCAGCTAGAAATACACCATTGGGTACACGGACTCACCTGCCTGGGAGAGTTCAATATTTTAGTCACAGTAAGCGGGAATTTTTGTGAGTTTAGGTATTCCTCGGCACGTCGGTTGGTCTCGGCCTCCATCTTTTTCAATTTCAGAATCTGACTCGCACTCATTGCCGTGGCCGGAGTCAAAATGTGACGGTCCATAATCTGGTGCTGCTCCACAGACTTCAGCTTCCAGAACTCTTGCGAGTCCTTCTTGCACAGAGCTGGAGTCTGAAAATGAGGAACTCCATCAATACTAGATATTTAAATGAGCATATGATAAGACGCGATAAGCGCGGAGTCCAAAGAGACATGCAAAGTACAGGCCTTTGATTGGCATCTAATTATGCTTTAGCATTTTTCATTGACATTTTAGGAATACCTAGCATTATAAAATTCTACTGAATAACTTACCATTCCTAGAAGATATTGTTACTAACATTAAAATATGGATGATCGTTCCGCTGAGAAAGGTTTTCCTATCTCTCGGGTGGAACACCGCTGGATCTGCTGGCAGAAACTGTATATCAGAATAAAGTACTTGGAAATCATAGAAAAGGTAGCATCTCCACAATCTCCCTTGTTAGCTTTTTAAAGAATCATTAAATGTCTTTTCAAACCGTTCTAATTATGTGAGTCAGGAAATTTTGCTTTTACTGTCTTTCTAGAGGGTTTACCAATATTAATCGCAGAAGTTTGACGATAGCTCTCTGTCATAGACATCTAAATTATGGAAATCAACGGCTGAAGTTTATAAAAGATTGGCAACAAAGTCGGTGAATAAGAGCATTTAACGATGGTCGAGTGCATGGATGAGAACTGTCGATGATCTGTGTTCGTTCCATTCCAGACTTTGGTTTACTACTCGATTGTGTTGATCTATAATAGTTGGTCTATGTGTCTGGACAAAAGTGTGATAAAATAGCATGATTATCTTTCAAATGATTCCAAGTACTGACCGGGCGAGTTGGTGACTGGGATCAACAAGTGACACTGTCACATATTAAGTCTTGTAGGAATTCATTTAAATAAGAAATGATTGGGCGCAACACAATTTAAAGAATTAGAATTTGTAGCTGAAATTTTATGATTTTTCGGAGCAATCACAGGCCGAAAAGCAGAATAACGTGCGTTAAGTGCTAAGCAGACTCGTCACAGGACTAGCAAACAGGAAAGTTGAGCACTGTCCATGTGATAGAGGTAGGATGCAAGATGAGAAAGAATGGCGAGTGAAAAAGCTAGGAATTGGAAGTACAAAGACCCGACGAATGTCATGGATGAAGAAGGTGTTCTGACAGACGGAGAAAATACTTCGTTATGAAGGAAAGGGTGATAAGGAGAAGGGTAATTATGAAAGAGGATTTCATGGCGGCCTGAAGAATCGATGTGACCAAGAGTCCATTGATAGTCAATAAACGAGAACAAGTGGAGAAGAACAATAGCTTTTAAGAGAGCAAGGATACAGAGTCTGAGATGAATAAAGATAAAGATACATGATAGGAACCTTCATGAACACCTTGCGAGGAAGTAATGTGAAGGCAAGTTGAGCATTCATCTTGGTAGTCAGTAATGCATTTCGACAGTGACAGCACTGAAGACGTTGGCAGTCACCCACCTGCATCACAGTCACCGAAGCAGCTGAAGTGGTCACCATGCCAGAAGATGAGGTGGCAGACACCTGGACCGACGATCGACGGAACATGGAGGCGGCCGAATTCGTAGAGGAAGCGGAGGAGGACGGCGGAAGCGGCCCCGCTACCAAGTTCTTCGTCAAGGTCACTGTTGAGTTGGAGGTGGTCGGCGATTCCACAGGCCTCATCGGAGGCACGGGCCCGGTCAGAGTGATACCTGAGTGACTGGTGGAGGGCCCAGGAAGGGGACGCTTTCGGTTGAGAATTTTCGGTAAGGTTGAGTTCGCCGTGTAAACCTAACAAACAGAGGAAGGAGTACTATTCAGAAACACACGAAGAAAAGGGTTCATTATAAATTGAACTAAAAAGCTGCGTATTCTTCACATTTCGTCAGATGAGTACCACAGGCAGAGCAATTTTCATACAGTGGAGTTCCTCGAAAATCGATAAAAAGACGGTCGTAATGAAGTTGGCAGTTGAGGCAGCATTTATGTACAATCAAAAGTATGCCCAATGCAAGGAATGCTTGCAAGAGAGCACACTAACTAGTCTAAAAAGATACCTCCCCAAAGCTCAGCTTCATTTTGTCTTTTCGACGAATGAGATTGGAATCGTACTCAGTAATTCTCGACTACAGCCTGCTCTACAGTTACAAGGAAATTCTTGCAATACAACTGGAAGCATAGAGAGAATTTTAATGACAGTTGGATTTCATGTCGACAATTGACCAAAACGTTTATGCTAATAAATATAACATTATCTCAGCTCAAGAGCTATTTCTTATGACAAGACGCAAGAGATGCATAAAGCATATGAAAATAATGATCATCATTTACATTTATTGAAAAGCCTTGCAACACAAACATTTTAGAGCTTGTCATGTCGCAGAAGCATTCCACTTTAACTTCAAAATTCTGCTATCTCCCCTGTCACACTCAATTCTTCCTTACTCAGACAAGCCTGCACCGTCCACCACCTAAAGTCAATCGCTGACAACCAGATTAGCTCCCTTCCACTACAAAAATTTGTAAATTAAACACGCACCTTTCGAATGTGTTTCTTTGGGCTGTGGCGACGCATGGGGATGGCAGATTCGTCGTCTATCAACTCCGCTTTCCGGATCATCGGAACTCCGCTTAAAGGTCGCATTTTCGCAACATCCGGGTTGTAATCGGAGATATAGTCTTGCTGATCGCCACTCGATTCGTCAGATCGTGCAGGAGACCCCTCCTCTCTGGGTCTCTTCGCTCGACTCTCTTCGTCCATAGAAGCTCGATTATGGACAGGGCTAACTGGCGAATCCGGTAATTTTCGTTTAGGAGTAGCTATGCGCGCTTTCTTCGACAACTTGTGAGCCGTTGCCATGGACGCGCTGGTGCAACTCTTTCGCCGCTGAGAGGCCAGTTGATGCGATCCATCCTTGGACTGCTGGTTAACATTACTGGGACAATTGCGGTTCTTTGAGCGACTATTCTGCATGTTCACATCAGATGTGATAGAACAGTCATATTCATCCCGACCACTTTGGGTCATATCCGCCGTGTAGTATTCGATATAGCCGAAAAAGAACCCGGACTTGCCGATTCTCTCCCTCAGTCTGTCGAAGTCCTTCACACTCAAACCTCGCACTTTCACGTTTCGCTCATCACAAGGGATCAACTCGTATTCTAAACCGAGTAACAGACGATCCAACATTGTCAACTGCTTGTTTCTGGGAGGCCATTCAGTCGCGTTCACGGCAGAACCTGGTGTCGGAAGAGAGGTCCGTTTAGCGAAACGTGAAGGGCCACCAGAAGCCTCTTTGCGGGCCTCTCTCAGACTAAAACGTTTGGTTAATAGGTGCTCCGATTTGTGCTGTACCCTGGCACCACTTTCCTGAGACGTATCGCGTACATTACGCTCTCTGCCACATTTTTCTAACGAGCTTCGTTTGACAATCTCGTTGTTATTCTGTCTGGGAGCTTGGCCCGCTTTCCCCGTTGTTTTGGAGGAAGTGCTCACGTCTTCATCGCGACTCTTCTTGGTAGCCACTACTACTTTTCCTTCTTTACTACGCTCCTGGCTTCCACTTTCCGTCGCCAATTTGCGCTTCTCCCCGACCTTTACCTTCTCCACCTTCCGCACCCTCTTCTGTCCACCGTCACCATAACACATCTTCCAGGAAATGTGGCCGGAAATGTGGTTGTGCATTTGAAAACGTGAAGTTGAACGTTTTGATCGTGTTCGCATGGGCTCCGAAGATACCGAACTGCCTCCCACACTGGCCGGCGCAGACCTGGACGCCCTCTTTTGAGCTTTTCGACGTCGCTGGACCGCCACTACCGAGGCTCTCTGCTTGACTTTATTAGCTGCTTTGACTGACGCAGTCTTTCCCAAACCACCGC
Organism: Nematoplana nigrocapitula; assembly: GCA_032274565.1. Classification (NCBI taxonomy): domain Eukaryota; kingdom Metazoa; phylum Platyhelminthes; order Proseriata; family Nematoplanidae; genus Nematoplana; species Nematoplana nigrocapitula. The sequence continues at coordinate 5,405 of JAUYWV010138069.1, forward strand.
CGAAGTTTCTCTTCCGAGTGATAGGTCGTCCAACTCCCCTGCGAACACCAGACTGCTCCGGTGTCCGAACCGCCGAGGGTTCCTTGCTATTCCGGGTCCCCACGTGTGGTTTTCCAGACCTTTTTTTAGAAGTAGAAACCATATCGGCAAAACTTGTTGGTTTGGGATTAGGACGCAGACGCCCAAATGAACGCCTACTGAGCATTTCTGACCGCTTTTCGCGAGTCCTTTTCCAGGTCTTTTCTACACCGCATCGCAGCAAGCCGATACCAGAGCAAAAATTTTCCTGGACACGCAGATCACAATTGATCTCAGTTACATCTAATCCACGACTCCAAAAGGTCTCCACTATTTCATCGTTGAAAAGGGAGACCAGACGTGGTCCGACGTCTGTCTGATCCATCTCCTCATGTATCTCTTGTAGCACGGGGCATCTGCGACCACGGATATCTTCACCAGGCTTCCATGTGGAATTCGCGGGGTGCTCTTCCACATTGTCCTCCTCCTCCTCCAAGGGAGGTTTAGGGGAGTCTGCGATACTTATTGCGGGGTCTTCCATCTTCTCCGTTTTGATGGTGGTCGACGACGAGTGGCCACTAGAGTTGCTCGTTTCAGGTTCTATTTTAGTCTTCGGTCGGCCTCGTTTGTTGATAACAATGGGGACAAGTTCCACCCGCAGACTACTATTCGATGTGTCTTTCAATACTTCTCCACCCGTAGCTCCAGTAGATGGAACTTCGGGCTTTCTTTTTGGACGACCCCTGCCCGGTTTAGGAGGTGCCACCACAGGCGGAGCTTTACTAGTCACCACCAACGACTGAGTGCGCCCCAGAGATGTGTTGGTGCTCTCTGAACGTGGCGCGGATGAGGTTGCCTTATCAGAACTGACGCGAGTCATTTTGGCCTTTTCATCGACCGCTTTTGCGAGCTTAGTTGTTGTCGGATCAGCTTGTTCCTGGTGTGCTGTCGAAGATGATGGTTTAGACTGCTCGCTGGATTGGATTGAGGAACAACCCTTTGTGGTCGGTATCGATTGAGACCTAGTACCTGGTCTGCTAGTCATTCTGAAAAAAGAACAAATCATAAGATACATTTTACATGAACTAACTAGTTACGTAGATGGCAAAACCACAAGTCTAATCAAACTCTAGCAAGTGGCCTCATTAGCACTCCTTTACTAGGGGTACCTTGTCGATTCTTATGCCATCAATTAAATTAAATTGTTGAAATTCAGGATTTACAACTGTTGATTTCACCAGGAGGCATGTTTACTTCTGCTAGAGCAAATATTCGTCTTACTACCTCAAAAGTCAGTACATAGGTTTTCGTCGACTAGAGTTGAGATTGAGAAGGAAAGAAGAAAGAAAAGGGGAGCTCCTTCCCGGCACATATGGCATTAGTGAGGTCAGATATGTCCATCAAGCCCATATTTTGACGTTTCATCTGCATTAATGATATTTATCTATATACATTCCTATCTTACCAAGTTTCAAACGAGAAATCCCCATAAACTGGTCATTATATTTGGGAAGGAACAAGCTTGTTGTGTCCCAAATTAACACATCATACGAAAGATCAATTCACTAACTTTATTTTAGTTCTGGAGGGCGTTTTCTTTTCCACTGAATTGTTCCCTTTAGTCTTGACAGTCAATTCTGTTTTTCGCGTTCGCATTGTGACTGAAAAGCCAATTGACGATAAAATACAATTATTTGATATGACTTTTTCAAACCAAGAAACACTGTAGAGTTATGTAAAAAAAGCATACATCTTACAAATAAAGTGTTACATCACCATAGTACTATTTACCCTGTTAATACACTCATAAAGTACAACAATTTGATTTGAATGCTTAAACTATCGGTTATTATACTGCATTGATAATACTAGTTTATATAAGTCAACACAAAATGAATTGTGGCAAATGACTGCCTATCAGGACCATTACCTGTTCACTACATAACTTATTAACTTTCTTCCTCTGCACCATCTTCAAATACCATGATGATTACCAGGAAGATAACAAGGATAGAACAAATTCCCAGAAATCAGAACACTATACTATATGGGGAACTGACGATATAAAATCTGAGGGATGGTTCATTTTGTTTAGGTCTATTCCACTAGTCTTAAAATCAAGATCTGAAGAAGCACCGGTATTCAGAACTGAATTTTTTCTATTGTTTAAAATTTGTTCCTCATCTACTAGTGATTCATCCTTCTGTACTTGCTTTGCATTTTAAAACAGTAAAAACAAATACATACTTGGGTTGTCTTTCAAAGTTCCTCTCTTCTCTTTGTTTCGCCTTTAAATCCTTGTCCTTCCACTACACCTTTGCATTATTTAGACTAATAGCATGTCCACCTTGTGGAAAACAGGATCCTGCTTACTGAACATTTTGCATGCATTAGAGCCTTCAGATGTTTTAAAAACTATGCTTTATAGTCTGAATTGCATTCAGAGTTTCAATCCATAGTCTAAAATGTTTGAACATACCATGATACTAAACTTTTGCTCAACTTGAGGTCCATGCAAAACAGTGAGTAAATCAGTGTCCATCTTGCTTAAAATTGGAAACTGACTCGAAAGAGCTAACCACCATTCATCAATCCTTTTGTTGAATACTGACAAACTACCCCCCTACCCCCTCCCCCATTAAATATTATTACACATTTGTACAAATCTGGAACTATTGAAAAACACTGATTAATTACCTTTACTATTCTAATGTGCTCCTAAGTGCATGTGCTGTCAAAATTAAAAGTTTCTAATGAAAACAAAGTACGGCAAATAACACAAAATGTTTTATTTATTTTATAGATTTTACATCATGTTTAATAAATTATGTTGTCAACGATTATCTTGGTCATGAAAAGCCTCCTATAGGTAGACTGAAAATCTCTTGTACAAAAATTATTATATTTATAATTGAAATTTTTTCTAAAGAAAACAAGATCTGGTCAAAATACAATTATAATCAGTCAGTTTCTGCGGAGATTTGGCCATACCCAAATTGATAAAACGAATAATAGAAAGAGTCTTTTGTTGGGTACTCAATGTAATTGTAAAATACAGGACGTTTTGCTTATCTTTGTCAACTGTAACTAAAATTATGGTACAAGCCAGTACAAAGTTAAGGATTAAATGGTTACAGAGAGAGAGAGATAAGAGTTCAAAACAATTTTTTAGCGGTACATAAAAGAAACCAATGCAACATCTGAGACAACAAATGAGAGACAGTTAAAACAGTTAAGAAATCGATCGACCCAGCACTCACAGTCACAAGAAAGCCGAAGTATTTTTGCCTACGCAACTGTTCATTAAATGATTCGTGCATATAATTACCAAGGACTCCAGAGCCAGTCTCTTAAAATAATTTGGTTCAGGATGGAGGATAGACCATTTAAACGCTGTGTGGTCATTGTGAGGACACATATGTTGGTAAACAAAGAATGAGCTAACGTTTATATGTTCGGAAATTTTATTTCTGATAGTACGGTTCGTTTGACCAATACAGACAGATTCACATCTAGCGCAGTTAATCTTAGAAGTGATACCTCTACATTGTTTCTCACTAATATACGGCACCTTTAGGTAAGTGATTCCTTCCCAAAAGACCATAAAAGTGGTACTTTAAAAAGTAGGCCTATAATTTCTACTAATTTGTACTACAGTACTCAATTTTCATTGAAAATACTGTGATTTTTTTATAGTAACATGTTTCAGCATATTTTTTCTCTGTTATTGCATTAAATAATAGGTAAATAATAAGAAGGAAAGGAAACTATTATTGATTGGATTAAGTGGAAAGGCAATAGAGGCTAAACAAGTTTTGTCATTTTAACAAAACTAAATATGGTATATATGTTATGGGCAGTATGAGCATATTAGACAGTACATGTACCATCAGCCTGTATGCATACCATCTGGCTGGTTTGTGCAAGTTAAAACCGTCAGAAATCATCCGGCTTGTATGAGTACCATCCAGTTGGTTTGATAAATATTGTGAAACTTACTACAACCATCTGGCCCATACACCTACAATCCAGCCAGTTTGATACAGATCCTAATAAATCATAGATTACGGCAACTAATCGGAAACTCATTCCTATTGGCTGATTATTAGACATTCATTTAAATAGACACTACAAACCGATTGTCAACCCTCTCAATGGTTCTCATGCCTGCTGCCAGGATTTAGAAAAGGGGGGACAGAACAGACCGACCACTCTGTCCTACCTGAGATCTAGACAAAAAACTTTCTTAGATTGGATCTGATGAGTAACTGCAAGTCATTTTCAAGCTCTTAGATTCCACTAATTACATAAAACCGGAACCTTATCTATTTGAAAGAAATAATTTCAAAGCAAAAGATTATGGTGATTATCTCGGTAAAAAGCAATTTTATTTGAGTCCACTCATGATGCGCTGATATGTAAGGATCTTAAAATTTTAGGGAACAAACAAACAGATAATCAATGACAAATATACAGAGAGATTATCATCTAGTACCTATCACTTAACCACTGGATGGTGAGAGCATTTAAATTGTTGAGGTACAATATAACAATGTTTTAAATTGGACAGTATGCATATCAGCTGGATGGTTGAAGTAAGCTTCTTAATCTGTATCAAACCAGCCAAAATGGTACACATATTGGCCAGATGGTTGAAGTAAGTTTCTAAATCTGTACCAAACCGGCCAAATAATACATATACCAGCCAGATGGTTGAAGTAAGTTTCTTAATTTGTATCAAACAGGCCTGATGGTACACCTATTGTCCTCCTATATATATACCATCCAGCCAATACGCGTACCGTCTAATATATTCCATATATATAACATGTATACTAAAAAATCTCTTATGAGTTTCCATCAAGAAAAAGTTTAGAGTTGACCTTAAAAAAAATCTAGTTGTTATACATTTAATGATTATATAAAAATGTTTAAATGTTACATTATATAGTCATAAGTTATAATATTATATTTTCAAAAAAATTAGAGGCATAGGTAAACAGAAAATAATCACAAATCGTAAGACTTGGCCAAAAACTTTAAAGGCCAAACACTTTAATTAACTTAAATTAAGGTAGAGATAATTATGAAAAGTTTAATTAACATTAAGGAGCTAATGACTAATGTTGTTAATACAGTCAGCCCTCAATAGTCCAACACCCTTACTAAACCAACAGATTTCTAAGGGAACCGAATAATTGTTATGTAAAAGTACTCATTAGTCAGACAATTCAATTCTCCGACACCGACACAAATTTTGGGAAACAGTGCATCTCTACAGCATGTACATTGTACGTGATAATCTGACACAG
>JAUYWV010138080.1:0-10734 GCA_032274565.1 Nematoplana nigrocapitula
AAGCTTATGTTGATAAGCGAAACCGGTCGCGTTATGATTAGAAATGTCGGCCTTGAGCTTTGGTTTTTCTCTTTTTACTTCGTATTAGTTTCATTAATGTGTCTAACTTATCTACTACTTATTACGTAGTTCTAGTTAGAGAATATGCTTGGAGAAAGATTGGACCAATACTGCAATAGAAAACCCGCATTTTTAATTAATGATATGTAGATAACTAATAGAGCATAATCAACTCTACTAGTAATAATTTCACTAAATTCCACGAAACAGTTACAGTGAACTAATTAATAATATATAAATATAAATTAGTTTTAATATGACAGTTTTATTGCCCGAAATCATGAGACTATCTCGATATTAGCGCTAAAGTTATATCCTGTTGATATTTATGACTGCATCTAATGGAATGTTGTGCTGTTTGTGGAAAATATCGGATTTTCAATAGAGGAGATTTTGGTTTAATAAATGTTTTCATGGTGCAAAAATAATCAGTTTGCAACCTGGAATTTATAAAATCTTTCATGAAATTGAGAGAAATTAAGAAATATGTATATCAATTGCTTTTTGTATACTAAAATGCTTTCAGCAAAAATTATCCGATGCTATTGAAATTCTCAAAACTTATTGCAAATGGTAAAAAAGTGAATATACAAACAGCAAAGTAACTTATTCACATGTTACCGTATACAGAAAAATAATTACAAAAATTCCAAAATATTTGGACAATTGTCTATAATGGATAACCTTTCCCAAGAAAATATACTAAGTTATATGTGTTTTTCTACCAACGTACTAAACCAAAACATGTACAAAATATTTCTTATAACTCTAAGATGCTACATTCATAACTAAAATTAATGATAAACCAATAACATCAGATTAAAAGTGCAATAAATTATGATGATTTACAAATTGCCCCATTCACTTTGCAAATTGTTCTACTATTCCAATTACATGCATTTACACATACAATATATACGTCAGCTCCTGTTGACCGATAATTAATTCAAATGAAGATAAAAGCAGAAAGATTATAATTTAAAATATTGATTTGAGTACATATACTCTAAAAGTAAACACCTTACTGTATATAGAACTGTAAATACAACACTCTAGACAAATTACCTCGATCAGTATACTGTACAGTGAGGGTCACGAAAAAATAGGAAGTACAAACGATTGACAAAATAAGGACGATAGATATTTTATTTGACAAGGATATCCGATGTAACTCTGATCTGTCTTCTCGATTACCATTGACGTCAATAGTCAAGCCGCGTTTGCTTATAAGTATGAGCAATTCCAAACAAAACAACTACAGTACAGTCCTGTATACTGTACTTACTGTATCGATATCTGGCAGTGGCACAAGTTGAAAAACAGCCGGCACTATATTGATGAAACCATTGTATCATGATGGAGATTTACATAGCATGATTCAGATAGAAGATAGTTTTCATGCCTTTTTGTGATAGGTAGGGATTGATGGGCCTGTCTCAAAAGAAGAAATAAGCAAATACTGCAATAAAATTGATAAAGTTATTATGGACTCCAAAATTAGATGTGTATAGAGGAATATTGCAAGGTCTCTCCAATTAATAATCATTTTTCGAGTTGCGATGCCCAAATACTCTATATACATTTGACAATCAATCTATTTTTGTGTGTCAAAGTTGATTACTTTCGACTGATTATATAACAATGGCCTTCCCATAATTTAGTGCACCAAAAACCAATTAAAACAAATTCTTAATAGTATTAATCAGCATAATTGAGTAACATGTCAGCAAAAATTGAATTATTTTAAGTAAAATACACAATTAAGTTTATTTTTGGTTGTTCGTTTGGCAATAATAGGCACAATCTGAATAAATTTCCCTACTGCTTGTTTCATTATGATACAATTATAACTATTTACTCATCCTTTTTAAACCTGCGGAATCAGAAAAACATTTTTTCAGTGAGTTCAAAAGTGATGCTAGAAGTTTTGTAAGGAATATTATTTCACAAGACTAAATACAGAACTTTCAACCATTTAGAATAATTGCTGTAGAAATATTACACTCATTATTGATTGAAGGCTATAGCTATCTTTGAGGAAGTACAGTGAAGCGTTAACTGAGTCGCTGCATCAGAATATTGATCTCAGAAAAAAGTCACCAAGTGATCACAGCGACTTCATACCCCAAATTAATGACCTTTAAGGTTGATTTGCCATGCACGCCTTATTCCCATTGTGTCGATAAAACGTGAACGTAAAAACACAGTTTGAGCACGACATGACTGTGCGGCGATTACTTGTATTGTATTCTTCGTTTTTTAGGAAATTAGTAACTGTCCGTCAGACAGAATATTTCCTGTGTTTCTCAAATTTTCCTAAAATTTTTTTTTGCTCTACTGAGTTCAATGTCGTGTGTATTGAGCAAGCCTCTTTCTTCCCTTTCAATGTTCACGCCCCAGTGCCTAGCCTGTATGGTTTGAATGACGGGCATGAAAACTAGGGCCAGGTAAACCAGATAGAATTGAATCAATTGTTCAAACTATGTTGCGCGGGCATTCTGATCTGTTGAACAGTACAAATTATGGGATTATTGACCTGAAAAGGTTATAGAGCTATTTGACTAGTATACTCCTGTATCATCAATAACGAGTATGTGAACCTTGAGATCCAATGCAAGCATTAATTCGACGAGGAATTCAGTTGAAGAGATATTGAATATGCTCCTGTGGAATTGAATGCCAGATGTCTTGCAGACACGGGTTCTTAGTTCAGCAACAAACTGGGAGGCTGATTGTAGTCTAGCTTCAGACGTCGTCCCATAATATCCTAAGCATGCTCGATGAGGCCTAAATCCGGCAATCGAGCTGGCCATGGCAAAACATTGAACGTTTGGTTGTTTATAGATGAATGGTAGTTGCACGTACTGTATGAGCTCTGGCATTATCTGGTTTGAAAAGCAGGTGTTCCTGGTTCCGTGGAATCATGGAATCACAGCTGGAATTAAAATATCCTCGATGTAACTGGCAGCTGTTACTAAACCAACTAAAACAACCAGTTCAGTTCTGTCAAAATAACTAATTCCGCCACACACCATGACACGTGCTCCACCCATGCGATTGTGTCTCCAAAACACCGTTCAGTAACGAGACGATGCACTCGAATTCTTTCATCCTTGAAATCTAGGCAAAATAAAGATTCATCTGAAAAGACAACTTGCTGAGTCCAATTGCGTCTTTGAATGCACCACTGAAGACAAGCGTGTTAGTGTCTCGGAGTTAGAGGAATCTGTATCATAGGTCGAGTTGTAATAAATCCAAGTTCATTTGCACTGCCCTGAAGAGTTCTGATAGATGTTGTGAATGGCGAAGACAAGGGTAACTCATAATCTGTTTTGAAGGATTGCTCGACGCAACAAACGTTTTACCTGCGGAGTGCTTATGATCTTTCTGCGCCCTCTTCCTTGCTTTCTCTCTGCATTTCTGTTGTTTGTTCATCTATCTCTCCAGTACGTTACACATTTTGGTGTTCTGTACAACCGTCTAGTTATTTCTTTCACGCCCATTCCTGCCTCCAACATGCCTATGAGGCGACCACGGTCAAATTCAGATATTTAGCGATATTTGGGAGACATAATACAATGGCAAATTAAATACTTCTAATAATGATTATGTAAATATTTAAAAATCAAAGCAAAATAATTTAAATTTTGATTTTTACATAATTTTAACAAGTCAGCAATCATCACCCAACAAGTTAATCAATAAATTATGAAAAGACGCGCACACAGAAAATCCATTAGTAATCGATTTCATTTACAAATATATTTGCTTTGTGGGAGGGTGGGGGGTAAATAAATTTGACCGAGAGTATATATTAAAAAATATTTGTAAATTGATTAAAAGAATAGAAATCTCTCTGATTCCTAAAGTTTGAACAAATTATTGATCACAACATATACTGAAAATTAACACAAGCATTAACACACTTTAAGAGACAATTAGCAATTGAGAAAAAAGTGTGATGTCTGGTTTTTCCGTAAAGACATTATAGACCGTCAATATTGTTTTGTTATAAAGTTTTTTAAAATGATCAACGTTTAAATTTTAGACAGTAATTAGACAACCTTTAGCACTGTCATACTATTTATATAAAATATTATTACCTAACATTTGTTTAATTTTGATTGCTTATCTGATTAAAATTTTAGTCCGTAGCTGAATGCAAATTATTTGACGACATTTTCTGTTGCTTACATTGTGCTTCAAGATAGCTATCCTCAAAAGGAATGATGCTACACTTTTTGTTGAAAATTTTCGGACAAAAATGAGAAGTAATCAGATAAAGTTGAGATGCATTAAGGTCAGAATGAGTACAGTTTACAGTAGTTTATACATTGGAAATAAAACTGATACAAACTCGACACTATACATACAGTATATAAGCTATGAAGTGAAGTTAAATAACGTGGAATGAGACTGCCAGACATTGCTGCTCCACATCTTGGCCGGATTGTGTGAATGCTGTCAAACACAACACGTTTTTTGTGGCTGCTTGACATATGGACGACATGAAATTTGGAGCATGATTCTCAAATGGGTTAATTAATTCATTACATGGAACACTATCTGTCAGTTTCACGGTTTGACACGCTTTTCTTGTTTTGTTGTTTCTTATGGTACACTGATTAATTGATGATAATGTAATTGTTTGATTTGAAAATCTTATTTCATTAATCCCATTTTGATCTAAATATTTCTCATTTTGACACGACGAACACTTCTCAATTTGACCGACAAAAGGTGTAGTTGTAAATCCGACTTTATTTAAATAATTTCTGAAACCAAACCAAGGACCCAGCCTTCGATGATACGCGCGCACTCTATATACTGTAAATCAGGAATGAAGAGGCATCATGACAAATAATAAAAAGTACAACAGCTGAAAGTCTGACATAAAACAATTTTGCTTATAACTTGACTGTATGCCTCAGTGGTCTTCGTGCACAGTTCACTACTCCTATTCCCGTTCACACCGTCTATCAACATCGACATAGAGATCTTGTTCTCTTCTATTCACCTGTCGGCTCTGCGTATACCCGGTGATTCATAATTACGAGGGGGCTTCAATAAGTAAGCGGACTCGATATGACAGCAAACTCCCACACATATAATCTATGCAATTTATTAACTATAGAAACATCTAAGATGTCTGTGAAAATTTCATGTTGATACTTCTATGGACCGCTTCACAATTCGAATTTGAAAATGGAAAGTCAAGAAATTAAAAAAAATAGCTTATATTTTGACTAAAAACAAGAATTTTCTAATGTTAAAAAATCATAATTATTTATTGACATTAAAAAACAAAGATTTGGTGCATCTTCTTTGACCAATTTCTCCACTCCTTCTTCCTGAACTGCCGTTGTGGCTGAGTGGACGTCCTTTATCTTCCAAAGAACTGCGACCACATCGAAATTCTTGAAACCACTTGCAGACAGTTGTCTTTGATGGAGCATCATTTCCAAGAGCTGTGGTCAGTCTCTGTAAGCTATCTCGAGGATTCAAACCAGCTTTATAATCGTAGTAAATCATTGGGCAATAGTGTTCGTTAGTCAGAATCATTTTGCAGTAATTAATGATTAATTGCTCTTTAAATTTTAAAATATTTAAATTTCTTGACTTTTAATTTTCATGTTCGAATTGTGAAGTTATGCATAAGGTATTGACTTCAAATTTTAACAGATATCTTAGATATTTCTATAGTTAATAAAAATGTATAGATTATATGTGTGGGAGTTTGCTTTCATATCGAGTCCGCTTACTTATTGAAGCCCCTCGTAATAACACAAACTAAATCCTTAGTATTAAGTTATTACACAACATTTATCATCCAAACTTAGTGGGCAGATAGTAAACACTTGTACTATTTTTCGATCTAAAAACTCATTAAAAAATGCACTAGTTAATCAATAATATTGATTTAAATCTAAATTTTGATATTTCCATTAGGCATTTTTAATTCAAAGCTTATTTTATTGTCATTTACAGCATTGCATCAATAACAATGTGGCATAAAAGTGTATTTATGCATTCAGCACTTTTAACAATGGAATATTTTATGCAATGCAATCATAGCGAAGTAAAAGAACATCGCATGGTTGAAGTTACGAATGCCTACAACGCCTTCTGGGGTCAAGTTGACGATTGTACTAATGGGAAAGGTCGTCTTTTAATAAACCGTTTAAAGTTGTGTCCTGTAACATTTTCAAGCTTCAATGTTGTATTTTATCATTACATTGTTGAAAGTGTTGAATGAATAAATACACTTTTCATGCCATATTGTTATTGATGCAATGCTGCAAATGGCAATAAAATAAGCTTTGAATTAAAATTGCCTAATCAAAATATCGAAATTTAGATTTAAATCAGTATTATTGATTAGCTAGTGCTATTTGTTTTAATGTTTTTAGCTAGAAAAATAGTCCAAGTGTTCACTGTCTGCACACTAAGTTTGGATGAGAAATGTTGTGTAATAACTTAATACTAAGGATTTAGTTTGTATTAATAATTATGAATCACCCGGTATGTATTTCCTAATTGCTGATCATCTTTTAAAATCAGATCTTCTCAATATTATTTAAGCTATCGTTCCTTTTGATAATGTATTGAACTTTATAAGAATTAACAGATTTAATACATGATGTTTAAGGCGCGGATTTAGAAGTTTTGAACATTTTTTATCAGCGGTTTTACACCGGTACTGAAAGTTTGTAGAGCTTTTGTGCTATTTATCCACCCACTAACAGTATGCTAGTATCAGTAGAATAACGAATAACACAATATTTTATAGCATTTATAGTAGGAGAAAATCATGTAACAGGAGAAAATCATGTAACAGGAGAAAATCATGTAACAGGAGAAAATCGTGTAACAAGAGAAAATCGTGTAACTGGAGAAAAAGTCTAGAGTTTACTCGAAAAAACTTTAGGCAATAGTTCATGTCAGACGCTGCTATTTCATCCAATTTACTGAACACTTTTAATTCATCGTCTAATCTGACCATGACCATACCATGACCTAAAGAGGCCAGTTGCCCATTTGGCCTTTCTCACTGTCGCCGGCACATTGATGGCCGAAAGGTGATCCTGTAATTCACCCGTTGTCGTTGAACCATGATGTGATGCCTTTTGAGGTTGTTCCAACATAGTATCAAAATCTAAAGTATTTAACTAGTCTAATTCCAATTCCATGCGTAAATGGATAAATGCGAAAAACATCCTATAAAAAATACAGGAAGCAAAAGAACTGTAATCACACGATTGGAGATACGATACAGTGAGTGGATAAATGCGAAAAATACTCTATAAACACGGAATTAGCAGAACAATATACTCGTCGGGTACGCCAACTCGTATATTGTCAACTTGTATACGTATTAACCTATGGCTAAATACCGACAGTAGGTAATAAACGGCCCGGCCATATGGGAAATAAATGGCCAGCCATGCCCATGGGCATGGGTAAACTTATTTCAATTAATTTATTTGCTATTAATTATAGTTGAACTATGTACCTGAATTAATTTTTTTCTTCAATCGAACAAAATAAATCTTTTTATTACCTATATACAACCGGCACTTTATTACCTATATATGGTAGGGCCACTTATTACCTATATTATATACAGCTGGGCCATTTATAGGTAATAAAAAGATTTATTTTGTTTGATTGAAGAAAAAAATAAATTCAGCCACACAGTTCAACTGTAATTAATGGCAAATAAATTAATCGAAATAAGTTTATTATCTATGGCCGGTCAGTTTATTACCCATAGGGCCTGGCAGGGTCGTTTATTACCTTTTACCTGGATTCTTGGTATGTAAGGTAGTAACTCTGTAACTGTACATCTAAATACATTTTATGTTCATTTAAATAAACTAAATCTACATAAAAATAATGCAATTCAAACTATTGATCAAACGTTAGTATTACACCAACATTGTTTTTGTAACGTAATATATTACTTAGTATAGCATAGGCTTACTAGTAGTAGTGACTTTCGACACATAGATTTTACGTTTTATAATTACAAATATTAAACAGATCAGCTAAATTTTTTACATGATCTTAGTGATTAAACAGAAAACGCTATTTGTAAACATTAAATACAAAATTTTGCCCACGACTTACTAAGACTCTTTGTCCATTTAACAATATATTACTTCGAAAAAAAATAAACACAATTTAAAAAAATACAAAAAAGATTTCGAAAAAACATATGAAAGAGTTAAACAAAATACTAAACATTAATATAAATGTAGATACAAAACCTTAGTTTCGAAATTACAATAAGAAAACATAAATATCTTTAAAACGAGTTCTTTCTAATGTTTTAATTTGAATTATGGCAAATGAAATGTGGATGAATGAACTGTGTAGACAAGACGATCAACAACTCGGGCAGGCACAGGTATACCTCAGGGACCGTGGAACTGGGAGGGCCTGTTTCATAGGGGCGCAAAAAAGCATATTGACGCATATGATGGAAAGGAGGTAGCTACAGAGATAAGCAAACCACACGGCTTGCGGTTCGACACAGATATTCATACTGATCCGTTAACATATGTATTATTTTATCACAAGCGCCCTTGAACTATAATTATATGGAATGGCAATATCATCAACCTTCTATTTATTGTTAGCTATCGGGTTAATTTTATGCATAATTGAATTTATCAACCTGTTCTAAAATTTTATTCGATTGAATACAGATTCCCTATAATGGCTGTTTTCTTAAATAGGATATTTTTAATTGGGTATATTTTACAGTCACTATATATTTTCCACATAGAAAAATATTTGTAAATTTGATATAAAACATAATAATATAAGAGTCTCAGACATATTGAAAGGTGTGGTAGAATTTACTGTTTTCTATGAATTTTCGTCTCGTAAACAGCTATAATTTAAATATTTTGACAATGGTATTAATTTCTGCAATTTATCAGTTCAAAAATACATTCACTTAAAATTCATTCTATTAACAGCTGCTGTATACTATAATTAGGCTAATCTGACGTCATTTAACATTTCTTTTCATAATATGTTGCTGCACACCTATGTTCATTTAACTGGGTGTTACGATTTTCGGAAAGCACTATTAACAAATAATGTCCAGTTATTTTAATTTGTATGTAGGCCTACTATAGTACTGTATGCTCACTATATGTATATGTGGAATTTATGTCCTCTAAAACACGTTTCAACTTGCGATGCTGATAAGGAAAAAGATAGCTTGAATATAGAATGACGTTAACTGAATTACTTCACATTTAAATCTATGTACAATAAAATTTGAAATTTCATTAAATCAGCTATTTTATGAACGCTTCTACCTTAGGTATACAGTCTAAAGCATTTTTATTTAACCACATAGTTTTATTCCTTTAAAATCAATGAAAATTTAGCATAGGTCAAATAATCGAGTCTTTAATCAATTTTGTCTGCGATTATACACATTTGTATTGCGTTATTACGGAATGTTTTCAGTACGTGAGATGCACCTATATAGGTATACACTAAAGAGTGCAGTATGCGAATTCGCTCTACTGTAAAGGATTCATCTTAAGTATCGGGTCGCCGCGTTATTGGCTAGTCAAATTTTAAATATTGTAAGTGATTTGATTTTAGCTAAGGTGAGTTTAGACTTCGCTCTTAATAGCTATTCAGACCGTCTGTGCTTTATGTGACTGCGGTCTGGTGAAAGTGGCTGAGTTTATTCATAGCTGTTTTTATTTATTGCAATAATTGAAAGTTACATTCCCTTCATTCACCCACTGACTGTTTTGTTGTTGCTGAGAAGTCAACCTAACCTGTTGAATAGTTTTTCATATTATGATCAAATGTTTTATGCTATGTTGGACTATGTATTATGTTGTATTACTGAAGTTGCTCCGCTTTTTTGTAAATAGTCAATAAATTACTACTACTACTACACCAAAGCATTGTACAATAGTCGGAGTTCACCACAGGATAAGGTGCAATAAAGGGAGAGCAAGAGACGAGAATGTAGAGAGGGGAGAAACAGGGATGTGATTAGAATTATGAAAAAGCAGGAACTAATATATACGGAAAAAATGTTCTGAAATTTAAGAATAAAAGGCCCCCTAATACATTTAGCTTATACAATTATTCAAACAGGAGATAGATAAGCAGGCTCATTTTAATTATGTACTTTTCCAGATCTAAAAAATAAGCAAAATCATCAAAAAATCGTCTAAAAAAGCAGGAAATCCTCAGAAGCCCTCGCAGACCCAAACAAAGTGGATACCTTTCTCCGGCAGATCGGGCGCACCGACCCCCCAGACAGGTAGCCCGCTGTTTATCCGCGTATCGCGGGAACAGTTGGGAGAAAGAGAATAAGATAGAAAAACAAAGAGAAAGAGTAGAAAGAGCAAAACATAAAGAGAGGGGGATGGAGAGAGAGCGAAAAATAAAGAGAGGGAAGAGAGAAAAAGAGAGAGAGCGAAAAATAAAGAGAGGGGAGAAAAAAAGAGAGAGCGAAACATAAAGAGAGGGAGAGAGAGAGAGCGAAAAATAAAGAGGGGAGAGAAAGAGAGAGAGCGAAACATAAAGAGAGGGAGAGAGAGAAAGAGAGAGCGAAAAATAAAGAGAGGGGAGAAAAAAAGAGAGAGCGAAACATAAAGAGAGGGAGAGAGAGAGCGAAACATAAAG
>JAUYWV010138102.1:0-10732 GCA_032274565.1 Nematoplana nigrocapitula
GAGGCTCATTGACCGCGACCCTGCCCCCCTGATCGTGACTCCCACCTCGGAGGCTGACCTCACCCCTCTATGGTACCCCGCAGGGTTGAGAGGGTCACTCATGCAAAATTTTGAGTTGCTGGCACCAACAGTCCGGCTGCTCACCTGGAACACACAGACATACATACATATACACACAGACAACTTGCCAAATATATATAAGATGAACTTGTTTGGTGCTATAGGCACATTGATTTATGGAATCTGTTTCAATAACATGTTAGATAAATATATTGACAAGCAAAATATAGTTTCTTTCTGTAGATGTTCAAAGTAAAAAACCTATTATGCAAAAGATTTTTATTAAAACTCACGTTTCGAGTCACACCTGCGACTTATTATGAAAGTACCTTCAGTTTTAATAGATCTCTTTTATAAAGTGGGTTTTATACTTTGATGTTAGATAGATACTATATAGTAAAAATATAATGGTATACATGTACTAAAAATTGATTTGAAGTTAAAGATAAGATTTTAATATAATTTTAATAACAAATTAAAATAAATAAATATAAAAGAGAATGTTATTTCTCGGATACCAGAGTTTAACAAAAAAAGTTTTATATTAAACTCTGGTATCCGAGAAATAACATTCTCTTTTATATTTATTTATTCTGAATAACCGGATACGCAGCCACCTCCTTTTTTCTTTTTTAAATTAAAATAATATATGATAAATTAAATATATATGTACAAGTTCAAAAATATCTTAATATTTAAATGGTTATTAACAAATTTGAGAAAAAGTTGTTTTTAATGTCATAATGAAAAGTAAAAAAATGAAATGAATTTGTTAGTGAAATTTAAAAAAAACTCTATTAGATCTATTTTTCTTTGTTTTAAACTTTTTTTAGTTTTTTTAAAGTACTTAATATTTATATGATAGCATGTATCCCTATCAGAAATGAAAAAAGTAATTTTATTAACATTCAAAGAGGTATCTAATAGGGATGTGGTTTCCCCCAGATCTATTTAACATGATCCCAAAGGAACTAGAAAGCATAGAAGGTTTTATTATTGGAAGACACAATTTTAACAATTTATATTATATAAATGAAACCATACTAATAGCACAGTCTAAAGAAAAGCTATAGCTTCTTTTAGACAAAGTAGTAAAAGAGAGGAAAAGAAAAGGCCTTACTATCAATTACAAAATAAAAGAATGTATAGTAATAAGCAAGTAAAAGTATTACAAATATTAGCTAAAAATTGATGGAGTAAACATTAAAAAAGTGAAATCTTGTAACTACCTAGCCCTAGGAAACTTGATTACTCACTAAGTCTAAAGATGGCAAGTGGGACTCAAAAATTAAGAAAAGGATCAGCATATTAGAGTAGTCATTATAAAAGTTAGAGAGAGTATTGAGAGATAGGAAGATGGTGATAGGAATAAGGAAAATAATTTCATACAGTTATGTTTACTCTCAAGTCTTGTTCGATAATCTTATCATAGATGAAAAGCCAGCTTGGCATTGAAGCTATTAAAATGTTTTTGTGAAGAATGTTCAGAATATCCTGGAGAGACCATATTTCAAATGAAGAAGAAAGAAAGTTGATCAAATTCATAAGATAAAGGTAGCTCAAATTCTTAGAAAAGATGGACTATACCTTTACAACTTCAAATTCGGAATAAACAATTTCAAATTCGGAATAATCAATTTTAAATTCAGTCAATCAATCTCAATTTCGGATAAGCAACTTCCAATTAGTAACAAGCACAAAAAAAATTGTTTAATACAGTATTAATCTGATTGGCTAATCAGAAAAATTTAATAACAGATGGAAGCGGCACGGGTGAGGAGCACGCGCAAGAAAGTCTGCGAGGTTGCCTTGTGAAGGCACAAAACGAATACGAAGATGCTTTGCATCAATCAGCTCAGGAAGCCAACAGGTCCATCCCAAATCATGAGGAGATACTCTCCGAGTGCAAGCGATGGCGCCAACATTGTCACAGTAGACATTATCGCCATTGCATGCCAGAATGACTGCCACTGCTAAGGCGAGTAGCTCGGCCTGTTGCTGGTTGTACCAGCGGAGTCTGAAGGAACAGAAGTGTTCTCCCGAAGGGAGAAGAAGAACAGCTGTCGAGGAAGGCATGGAGTCACAGTAGGTGAACGTGCCAAAGGCCAGACGGGGAACACGACGAAGGCTCGTACGGGCGTGACAGAGACACAGAGCAAAAACCACGTAGTCTGAAGCCTCAGTGGGCCAAAAATAAATGAGAATCCCACGAAGGTGGACAAGGCTGCATAGCCCAGGAGGCCAATGGCCCAATGCTGCTGCTAAGTAGCGTGAGGGAGGAAACTCACAGGAACAGCAGACAGGAAAGTCCAGGCACGGCACAGTTTCTGCACATCATGGTTAACACAAGACTGCAATAGCTGAGCATAGGCACAGGCTGGTGTTGGCTCTTGGAAAAGTTGATCGTGAAGCTGGCTGCGTTGAGACGGAGTACCACCACCAAGAGAAGTGCAGCGATCAAGCAGGATGACGCTACAAGGAAAATATCATCTATGTAAGCATATAAAAAGTTAAATGCCGAACGGAGATCACGTAAAAGATAGTTCATAATTGTCTGTAAAATGGCAGGAGACAGCTTGAGTTAATTTGTTGCATACATAAATGTTTTAGAAGATCACATTTTCTAAGTTTAGAGCAGCGGAATAGCTATCTGGACATGTGCAACAAAATGCGCACATTTCTCGAAAGTAATTGTTGTCAAGTTGTTCACGACAATGCCTTCAAGTTGTTGTAGTCTAAATTCCATCTTGGTTAAAGCTCCTTGCCCATTACCTCCAAGGATATCACGTAACTCACACGCTAAATCTGCCTTCACTGCAGCCTTCAGGCATGACCAGGCTTCCTCTATGAGGTTGAAAATTGGGCTATATGGGCCTAACCATAGTAAAAAGTGATTCGAAAATTCCTCCTCCAAAAAAACTGCTTCCACATTGGTGTGACATGGTGCGTTATCAATTACAAGGACTACTGCACTATGATATTTTTCATATGTTCTATATAGGCATTGACGAATGAATTCTTTTGCTGTTTCTTGAATAAAACTTACTTGTCGTAGTTCGTGGTAAATAATTCCTAAATTGCTGATATATCCCATCAAATGCACATTAGCACCACGGCTTCCAACTCCAATGGTTGAGCAATAGCTACCCTTTTTCAAGTGTCCACAGGTCCGTTAAATAAAGAGATTAAAATTTGTTTCATCCATGTACAATATTGGCATATTTAGTCCCTGATATTGTAGCAGCTCACTTAAGTAATGTTGCCTTTTTGTCTTATTCATTTTACTATTTGCCATTTCTGGCTCATAATTAATTCTTTTTAGTATAAATATCATTAGATCTAGATGTTGTCTAACACACTCAGTACTTAAGCTTTCGATGTCAAAAGCATTCTTCACAATGGCAGTTAGTTCTTTTAGAGTCACCCGAGGATTCTCCTTGATAGTGTTTTCTATAAGTGCAATGTGTTTTGGCCAAATTTTCGAATATCGCATGTTATCACGTATCTTGTTATCATCTGTCGTGGAATTCATCAATCATAGGCTATTGATATTTTAATCTCCAAATTTCTGGCAAATTCTTTCCAGTTATTTCCACTATTATAATATTAAATATATTATATAATTTGCTTTTTCTTTTCATCCATATTTTTTTTTTAGGTAGGTACTACAAGGCATGATATTAGTATAACAAACAACTATAAGTTTGTAATATTTAAAAACATGTAAATATCTATGGTTTGTATCGCTTTGATACTACCTTATATGCTAATCAAATTTATTTGAATTTGAAAATGCTTATTCTGGAATTGAAGTTGATTAACCAAATTTGAACTTGCTTATTTTGAAATTGATTATTCCAAATTTGAAGTCGTAAAGGTATAGAACAGAAGAAAGTATAACAGGTACGATTGATGGAAAAAGAGGAAGAGGATGACCTCATCTAACATGCATGGAAAGTATTAGTAAATGGATGCAAGTGCAAGTACCAGAGGAACCAAAGGATAGCTTGACTGTATGAAATGTGGTGAAAACATGGAAGAATAGAGATTTGTGGAAGTCCATGGTCAAATATCTCTTAGAGGGGCACTGCACATAGACATAGACATAGACAGTGTTTATCTGTTTTCTATAGTATTTATACTTTTCACATCATTTGTGTCTTTTCCCCCACTCTATATCTATATTATAATATAGTTTGCGATTTTTACTATATTAATATTATGTCAAAGCAAACTAAAATAACATTATTCATTCATTTTTCATTAACAAAAGCAAAGTAAATAAGTATACCATTTTAGCAGGGTTAATAACGTCTCCTATACACAATTCCCCACAACCATTCAGAAAATAATTTTGTCGTAGTTAATGGATACACTTGTAATCAAAGCAATTGATTTTGCCACTCAAAATATTTCAAAAGGCATACAAATAATGACAATAATTAGAATATTAACTAAGTGTAAAATAAAGTTTTGAGAAGAGAAGAAATAAAGACATGTGATTGATAAAGACTGAATTCGATGTTATTTTTCATACTTTTTATTTTGTGCAGATTGGTGCTCTAATAAATGATTATATCGGGTCAATCATAAACTCTTTCAGGGTATGTAATATACTGTATTATTTGTGAGGTTAGAATCGTTGAAGTGATTGTTCTGTCACGATCGCGATTTGAATGAAAACCAAATAGATTCCACTGGATTAAAATTTTGCCTATAAGGACTTAGCTTCACTATCTCAATTGTAAATCGTGAAATGTTGCCTCCTCCTTCTTCTATCTCTGCGGTCCATAGGTTTCCAGAAACCGGATGACCTTTTCATGATATATAATAATAATAATAATAATCTCTGGCCTGATGTCTAACCCGAAGATTGTCCTCTGGGTCGCACCGTTCCCGTTCATAGTCTCATTCGGGTTCCTCGGGATTCTATCCAAAATCGATATGAGACCAAACAGGGATCTCCGCAGTCCATTCAGTTCCTTTGGACACACCCCGTTAAAACGTGGCACTTATCTCCCAAGACGCCACACGTTGGGCCCTCCGCTGTGTCTCCTGCCTTTAGATCTTGTGGAGAGTTTCATTGGCGATGAGACACACGCGGCCAGTCAAAAGTTGCCAGTAGGTCACTTTCTTAAAATATTTTCGATGTTGGCTTCTTGATCCTGTTCATCTGTTCCCCCAGTTTACAATTTAAATCTTATTGTCGTTGCTCTTTTATGATTTTTCTTTGCTTGTCATTGGAGTGATTTCTTCGCTGTGCTGAGGTCAATTGCGGCGTCCCTTTGGTGGAGTTGCGATGCTTATTCTGTTAGTTGATCGACGGCTTCGTTACCTTTGATGGTAAAGTTAATAGGCACCATTGGAAATCGAGATGGTTGATATATTAGTGATGTGTCGATTCATAATCACTTACAAAAGTAATTGGGATTACTTAGTTAAATGAAAGCTCGTCGTTTTCGTTCCCCATAATTAACACCATCAGCCGGTCATATTAGCCTATATGAATGTTTGGGCCTTTATTATATATTTTTATACTTTTTCATCAAATTATATTCTCTTTATTCTTTGAGCACAAAGTTAAAGCATCTTAACCACGAACTCCTTACGATTATAATTTTGCAACTTAACTGAGTTTACACCAAAAAGCTAAACATGAACTTTTTTGTAAGTAAATAAGTCTCCTATCCAGATGTTGCGAAATAATCTGTGGACTGCAAATAATGCTGTGCTGTTGTAGCGAAATCTCAAGCTCATTGTTTCAATGTTAGTATAGAATTCTAATAATTAGAGCAATATCAAGAAGGACATTGATGTGCTCCCCTCAATTTTCTTTAACAAATTGTTTATGTACTCTATCTTGCCCCTCAGATTTATTTTACCACTTCTTACCAAGTGGTACTCGGTGCCATACTTTGCACCATTATGGTAGGCTGCTTTCTCTTAATCACCACTGTCGATATGTATTCCGATCACTGCACTGTTTCTATTATTTCCTGACTATATTTCTTGCGAAAGGACCCCGTGTCATACATACAATATACTGTAAGGAAATAATCTATTCATCCATTAAACGCAATGTATTTACGCAAGTGGTACACGAATTGCAATTAGAATTTGATATGAATTCTATTCATTTCTTTCTATCTTAATCCATAGCCGTTGTAGGTCGTAGATCCGCCAATACATCGACATCGGCTCTCCACGTCACTTTATCACACACAGATTATAGTTTCTTCTTGGTATTCCTCTTTTTCTATACTTCATTTTATAATATCCATCACTTTTGTGATGCGATTAGCCCGAATTCATTGACTATAGAACATCAATTTTCTTCTTTTGATGATTGTTATCCCTTTTTCTGTTTCTTTCCCGTGATTTTCTTTTGTGATATTTTCCCAAACAGAACCACTTGTCTTTCTATGCCTTCACGTGATGTCCAGGAGTCCTCTGCATGTCAAGTCATTTCGAAAGATTATAAACAATTTCTGATTTAATGTCTATAGGGTTCAGCTTTCACTTCTGTATAAAGAACTGAACTAAGCAAGGCTTCCATTAACCTTATATTTGTAGACAATTTTACACTTCTCGAATTCCAAAGCTTGTTCAATCTGACTAAGGTGCTGATTTTGCCAGTCCAATTCTTGCTTTGATCTCACTTGTACTGCTCATATTCTCTCTTATTGTTGATTCCGTGTGCCTAAAGTTTTCTGCTTGCTCAAGGGAGTTTCCTACGTACTATGGAAACTTTTTAATTTCATGAATTCCACTGATTAATGGTATTGTTTTCTATGCACCGAGTTCCATGTCATATCACCGATATCTGTATTCAAGTCGTTTTGTGATCTCTCTTAGGTCTTCTTCATTTCAGTAACTAAGACAAAATCGTCTACGATTCCTTCGTAATGTACTCAGCCGATGAAGTCCTTATTTCCTTTTCTTTTTTACGTTCTCCGCACCTCGAGGGCGTCTGCCCTCATCTGATCCGGCCATCGTCCGATTCGCCTAAGGTAGGCGCGGACCGGTTTGTCGCTATCATTCCCATCAAGAGCAAGGGTGAGGTTGGGTTTCCCACCCCAGGTGTTCGGACACGCTGGGGGATCCACGAAGGGTACTTGACGATAAGGTGGTTGGCGTCTTCAGGTTAGCTCCCGCAAGCTAAGCAGGTGGCTGCCTCTGCCGGCCAATACGATGCAGGTAGACCTGGGTGATAGGACAGTGGTTCGTACTCAGTTGGGCCACGATCACTTCTGTCTGACGTTCATTGCGCTTCCAAGTAGTTCCATTGACTTTCTGTATGTTGTTTCCGGCTGATGCATTGTTGGGCAGAGATAGCGGTTGCTTAGCTGCCTAGCATATCTACCTTCTTGTGTCCTGTGAGCCCACAGTGCGGAGGAGCAGAATGTATGTGCAGATGAGAAGATGGGAGCGTGTCGAAAGAGGTTACACCGGTAGGAGCATACTGCAATAGTATGCAAGCGGAGGCGGTAGCGATGCTGAGAGTGCTGAAGGAGATGGACACGAGGAAGTTGTAGGGAAGGAGTGTTAGAATCTGTACAGAGAGCAAAACCCTGCTTATGAGACTCCAGGGATGCCCGAACCAGGCTAACAGAAACAATGAGCACATATCCAGTGGGTGCGCGGTCATACAGACCTGTCGGACAACGAGAAGGCAGACAGACTGGCAGCGCTGGGAGCAAGAATGATCCAAGAGGGAAAGCCGGTGACGTTCGACGCCACAAAAGCCCTCCTTTGAGAAAAACGGAGAAGACCTGGAGGATGGAGCTCGAGAAGGAAGCGGAGGAATCCCGGACAAGGAGAATGGAAGGGCTAGGATTGGACTCATAGGAGTTGTACATGGCGGCCATCGAGGGAGGGAAGAAAGTAATTAAAGAGGCTATCGACGGACTGACCTAGAGGGAAAGGAGAGCCTACTACCAACTGAGATGCTGAAAGTGAACCAAACTCCAAAGTTGCATCGGCTCGATGAGAATCACACAGACAGCAAAATATATGGTGCTGGAGTGTGGACACCAGGAAGTCTTGTTGTTCTTCCCAGGAGTTTCTTATATTATTCTATCTATAGTTAGTTATGCAAAAATTGGAACTTGATCTTATTAGATTTATTCGTCTCTTTCAACTCATAGTCAATTACCCTAAAGTCCTCCTGATATATATATATATATATATAGTTTTATTGCATTACTTTCTTTTTTAAACCAGGGTAAACTGGCATTAAAATGGAAAAACGCACAAAAACAATATCGACTGCATCGTTGCGCTGCTGATTATAATATTGGCACAAATTTATATAATAACAAATCAATCGTAATGCTCATATGTGTATGTATAAATTGTGTGATATTTCTAAAGATAAATATATAAATTCATCAGTAGTCACTGAACATAATCATTAAAATTAAAACTTTCGAATAGTAGTACTTAACAATTATGTAAAAGGTTAGTACTATATAGGGTTGACTTTTTACCTAGCCACTTTTGCCCAATTTTAGGTCAGTTTTTAGGATTAATGTCAAATTTTGTCAATATACATACAGAAAGAATTACATAGAGATACAGTGCATCTTCAACTATTTAGCAAAACCAAAGCGACTCTCAAAGCCACCGTGCAGTTCTAAAATCTCCAGTTCTTGCTTTTGGCAAGTTGCCAAAAAGTGTCTAAAGTTGCTAAGTCATAAAATTCACAAAGTGTATTGCCTAAACTGCAAATCAACCTTATAGGATTGGTAAGAATAGGTTCTCCTATTCTTTATTGCGATAGTGTCACAGCGTGTCCTTCCGGGCATCGGTCATTAGCCGTAATACGGTAATCTGGAAATAATTAAAAAGAGAAAAGAAACTATTACGCACACATCCTATAATACACAATACAATATTTGCTAAAAGAACAGAGCTTTTGCAGAAGTTGTGATTTTAGTTTTCGATGAATTTTTTCTACTTTTTCTTTGTCTTCTTCATTATCAAACTGTTATTCTTTAGTAGGTAAAGAATCAGCTGCACGAGTTAGTTGACTCTACGTCTCTCGGTCCGGTCTTCGGTGTCCTGTTGGTTTTCTCTGCATCTTGTGCCCACCATTGTTTGGTCCGAAGCTCGTTTGATAGACCGAACGCACTTTTGCACGGGCCTATACTACCGGAGTCTCATTTCTTTATTTTTCTCTGTGAAGTTCACTACATTAAGTCAAGCTTGAATATCTTTACTTCTTAACGTGTAACGAAGAGTGTGTCTCCCATGATCCACCTCAGCACGCACATTTCAGTTTTCTCAAGCAATCTCCAATCCTACTCTTAGGTAGTCCACGTTTCTATGCCGTACAGTAAAAAACAGTATAATGATAGTTTAGTGCAGTTTTTTGTGATCACCCGCAATGACATTTTTTGTCACAAATGACAGGCTTTTTCCTTTCCATTCCTCCAGGTCGCTGTCACACGTACTGTAACTCAACTTCCCGCTCACTGATTCCTGTTGCCTTCTCGCTTTTTCGGCTTGTCTGTTTTCATGTCGCTGTCTTTGATGCTGACTCTCTCATTATGCTTTCAACAAACAATAACTTTGGTTTCCTCTATACTCTACAAACATTGCTGCTACTCAAGCACCCTCCTCACGATTCCAATAGTGTCCTCCCTGACTCCCTTTTTCGTAGATCCAGTAAATCAGCTCTCTTGGAACTCGGTTGAATGTTTTATCCAGGTCGATAAATGCCCAAGACTGCTTCTGGTTTTCTTGAAGCACTTTCTCCTCAGTATGAAGATAGCATAAATATTCATGAAACGTCTATCTGCATCTACCTACAGTATATATAGTTAACACGTGAGTATATGGTATGTTATTGATTGTCGATGATTTTATTTGCAAAGTATGGGATTCAGTTATGTAAGTGTTTTTATTAATATTAGGAAATCAATATGTTTAGACTCAGGACTTACTCGCATAGACAGATACTAGGTACATGACTGGCAGATAACTTCTGCCGCCTATATGCACCCATCTTCCTGCTTTCCCGTGCAAATTGCAGCACAGTTCCACGATTGGATAATATTGAAGAGATTTCAGACATTTCGTTATCTTCACCAATGGTGGTTCACTTTCTTCGCTTATAAATTCGATGGTTGTATTACCTGATCAGATAACAGAAAATGAATGCACGTATACAGTATTTCTGCAAGTCCAGTACAGTATTTAGTAGTGTGAAGTGTTTTGCAGCAGTTTGATAAATTTCAATTGGAAAATAAACAAGAACGCTAAGACAGTCCAATGTTTCAACTAAAACCAAACTCTTAATAATTAATTTCGTGACTTATTTTTTAGTATTGCTACATGCCTTCATGCTATTCAGTACATGTTCCTATGGGTAGTCTAATATTGTGTGAAATTAAAAACTGAAAATTTTATTATAATTGACAGACTAAGAGCGTAAACATCTAATACAATATACTAAATATCTAAAATGAAAATATTTCCGCATAACCTTTAAGATATCTAATATTGTCGGGTGAAATAAAAAGACCACAAATCGCTGTTCAACTCAAAATAGGTAATTAACTCAGTGCGGGACTCGAACCCGAAATCGTCTTCTTAGTAGGCAGACGTCTTCAACAACAACAAAGTTGGGCTTTTGGTTAAATTGCGACTACCCTTCTGAGGCGCATAA
>JAUYWV010138113.1:0-10731 GCA_032274565.1 Nematoplana nigrocapitula
GGCAGTAACTGGATTATTGAGGGTATGGACTGGTTCGATATGTGTGTGACTCGCTTTCACTCCGTCCCTAACCTTCGCGGTCATGGCTACTTTGAGCTACCTCCACGTCTCAAGGGAAAGGAGGCTGTCGTCAACGTGATGAACGAGGGAAGTGATTGTTTCCGATATGCATTACTCTCTGTTCTCCACTATGATGATGTGAAAACAAATCGTAACCGTGTCGCCAAGTATGAACCCTGGCTCAACGAACACAACTGGAATGGAATCACCCATAGAAGGTCCACCCTGACGCCATCGTTCACCATGGTCTGTAGCAGTTGCCAAACTTCTCGTGCCATACGGTTCTCCGGTTCTTCTGGACCCTTTGACAACAGTTCCAGACCTGATTAAGAGTCAGTACTGTACAGATCCGTACTTTCTCGTGGTTTCCAAACCTATTACGTATTGCTACCAGTTCGGTCCGCATGCTGCTGCAGAAATTTCCGGCCGGCTCAATGCAAGTCCGGGTGTTCACGCTACCTCAGTGGCTGATGAATTCCATAAAGGTCCAGCCCCCTCCTTTCTTCAGTTCACCTCCCATCGACCCATCCGTTCAGAGTATGCAGTCTCCTGTTGGTAATTCTGCCAGCGTCGCAATGGCATCTGCTCGCCTTTGTTCAGCCAGGCTGGTTCTCATTGTCCTCTATGTTCCTTGCAACGACTAAGAATAAAAAAAGCACTCTCTTCAGTGGGCGGCGAAAACTGCTTGGTCCGGACCGATTTAAGCGGCGCTGCCGCAACTGTGACCAGCCAGTTCTTTATGTGGGACCCGTCAAGGTTGTTCGGGCTCAAGTCGTCCGATGTTACCTTCGCGCGCTAGGTGTGAGTTGTCTGCCCTAAGCTGCTGGTAAGTCGTAAATAAGACATTACGCCAGTAAGGATCAGCGAACGACACTGGAGCAAGGGTTCTCCCGTCTCCCATATGTAAATACGCTGCACGGTTTGGGAGTCTCGCAAATGCATGCAAACACCGCCGTAGCGATTTTGCGTCTCTGCACATCTTTCCCGCGAGCCATACAAGCCAGTATGGTACGAGTCCCAGAGGGGAAAGTTGCGGATATACGAAATCCGCCCCCGGGGCGCTAGTAGCGTCAGGGCTACGGCAGAGACTGCAATGCCCCGTAAAGGAAACCCATACATGTGCAGCCTGTCTACACCAGAGGATTTGATGGTATGGGTTTACAAAGATGCCAATTAATCTTCGAGACTATAATACCCGGTGTCACCGCCCAATTATACCTTCTATGGAGGTGTTAATTGGCGGCAACCCCATAGGGCAGTCAAGAAGACCATCTTAACTCATTTTAAAATAAAGATGAGACGATTCGTCAACCGCCCCTCGTTCAGCTGGGTCGATATTGGGG
Source organism: Nematoplana nigrocapitula (assembly GCA_032274565.1). NCBI lineage: Eukaryota > Metazoa > Platyhelminthes > Proseriata > Nematoplanidae > Nematoplana > Nematoplana nigrocapitula. The sequence goes on from JAUYWV010138113.1 coordinate 1,404, forward strand.
TCAAGCAACCAATGAAAACACTTTTACCTTATACTGAATAGTTTATTATAATTAAACTGGTCATTTTACAATAATGCGTTATACATACAGACAAACATATATTTATATAGATTTCTGTGAAACCACGGATCAATGTGTATCATACTATTTATACGAAGATCTGAGTAGTATAATTTGCAGAGATAGCATTTGTTTGGCTGTGAAGTTGAATAATTATAGCTTCTGGTGACAGGGCATGTACAATATCCAATGATCCTTGTGTATTTGGATAATGGAATGGGCAAACTGAACATTAGGAGTCAGAGGTACCTTGGTACTGTATCTAGTATAAGAAGCTAGGCTGATCTGAAATTGGAATGCAGAATTGATGTAATTACTACTATACGTGGCAGAGGTAGTAGAAACGTACCTTGACATCGTGGTTGTCGATTTCCAAAATTTGCAAACCAGAAAGGATTTACACGAAGAAAAAATATCTCTCTAATAATTCTTTAGCGAGTGAGCCTTGTGTTCAGAATAATCCTCGCTCCAGCAGCTTAAATCGATTAAAATTTTTAGTTTGCGAATGACTGCTGCGTAAAGATTAATCGAGTTTGTATGTGAAAATTTAGGGGGAGTGCAATTGTGAAACAAATAGTTTAAAATTGCCCATATGTTGGTCACGTCACTAAGATCTGAAGTAGATATATTTTACGCTGTTTAAATGGAAATCAGTACGGTACCTATTTTATGCTCACTCGTACCTACATAGTTTACATTCCCTCGAGATTTATAGCTCTCGAGGATGCGACAGGCTGCAGTAGCGATATAAACGAAAGTTCTGCCACCGATGAAGCTGGAAGTATAAAAACACAATCGGGCTTTAGAAAAAGTTTAAGACTTTCTACAAGACGAAATATGACTTCGCAGAAAAAGGCTTAATCCTAACAAAATCTAATAAGAAATTAATTAATTAAATTATGAAGACTAAGCTTTTTCTTAACACAACTTTCTTAACACGTGCATCGCTGTATAATTTCCTATATTTAAAAGTCTAATCTTGAGGAACTTTAGAATTTGTTCAGGACACAATCTTTCTTAGAACAATATGCTGTAGATTGATCTATTAAAACGTGTTTTTAACAAAACATTAGATAGTTAGATATGTCGAAAAATACAGTGCTTCAGGTATTAAGTTAGATATGTATGTGTGTTTCGTTGAAATTCTATTAGATTAGATCAACAGATTCCATATTTTAAATTTAGAAGAATTTCAAACGAAGCATCCACTAGTGGTCCACTAGCCGATTTTACGCTGTGTAAGCATGAAAGAATGATGAAATTTCATATCTACCACTGCTTGCATATTGGATCTCTTCGCTTTGTTCTCTGACTACAGGTGTACTTTGAAAATGAGTGGGATGCTTTCACGAACTTGAAAATAAGTTATAGTCTTTATATAAAAGCGATGATGAATTGTTCTTCAATAAATCAGCAGTCTACAATTAAAATAAATGCTTTTTGGATTACATTGAGATTAAAATGAAAATTAAATAATCTTGGTTTTTCAACCAAGTGTTGTTTGAAAGTTCGTACAATGGGGGAATTTATACAAGAAAGGTACAATACTATATTCAATTATTTTCAATGCAAATAATAATACATTTTTTGGTTAAGAACAGGGAAATAGATTTTCCCACAGAAAGTAATCCTAAACAAGCTGTTCAGTACCTAATATTGGTAATTTTAATGATGTTAAGAGAAAGCTTAAGCCAAAACAAATTATTAGAAGTGCTGGTGGATTATAGGAATAAGCTTCTTCTTAAGCCCGATGGTGACCTCGCGCACGCATTGTTGGCGGATTATTATGGATATATTGATGGATGTTACAGATGATAACATTCGAGCGAGTTTCCAAGACTACCCGAACGTGGAATGACCCCCCTCCCAAAGGTGGAGCCTCTGGTCTGCACAGAATCGGGTGCAATGGTGGAGGAGGAGCGGTGTTGCAAGTGCGTGCGTGGGTGCACTGTTGGGGGTGGAATGAGCAGAGGAGCAATAGTAGCAGTAGTAGCATTGGTAGTGGTAGGGGGAGGACGTGGGCGTGATCCTGCCAAGCTGATTCGGCGTTTGACGTGGTTCCGAATTTCGGTCACCAAAGATTGGGACGCGGCACAAGGCTGCTCGTCACCCAGACTGGGCCGTTGTTTTGCGGGCGTAGGTTGGGGCGTCTGCAAAACAAGGAAGACGTGGAGAAATCACGAGGCGGGGTGTCCTGCTCGTCTGTGTCTTATATGATCCTGCGTGGCAATCTCGGACGATCTTCGTCAGAAGCAATCCATGTTCTCACTTGTTGTCTAGGAGGTAGTGGTTCAGTAAATAACTATTTCTCTCATCAATAACAATAATATATCACCGCATGGATCTCTTGAATGTCTCTATTGTCTCTATTGTGAGTCTATGAGGAACCCGCACCTAGTACACAAACTTTCTAGGATCGAATTCTTCCTGATAATTCCATGAACAGATTTTTCTGAAATATTCAACTGTAAAATGAAATAGAAGACCATGCAGAAGAGGAAGGTTCGTACCTCCCTAGAAGTTTCTTCCTCAACGACAGTCACTTTCATACATTTCGATTATGGAATTAGGAATTTAGCACGAAACTATGTGTCACGATATCCTTTTTCATAAGAGCTGGTCTTCTTCCAAATTTACATCTGGATTTGAGCATACAGGAGGTACTACTCTATAAATAAAAAACGGGGTACTCTACAAAACATTACTATCATGTTATTTTCTACTAAATATGTTTTTGATAAAAAAACAAAAACTCTTTCTAAAAATGAAATGTAAACATTGGAAAAAGTATAGTTCCTCTATTTCCCCAGAATCATCAGAATTTCAGAAAATACCAACCCGTTTTTCTTTCATTTACAATTTTACTCTTCTCCTACCAAATCCTCAACTAGGTACACCTTTTTCAGGTCAATTAAGATTTTTACAACTCAACTTCAGATTGTCCAAATCAATTTCGAAAATATCTAAATCAAACTCAAAAAGTATAAAGGTAATTATTTATTTTTATCGAAGCGCAAAACTATGTACTGAAAAGCCAAACAAAATCGTGAAAACCATTTGAAACCACGGAGACTACAATGTAATACGATATGTTGAATGAAAAAAAAAATTTATACACCCACTTCTATATCCTCCAGATTTAATGCACTTGATTAGCTGCTGACATGATTTAACAATGTCTTGTGGAGTTATCTGTCTCATCGATTCGTCTATCACACCTTCGAAATATGTCAACCGCTGCTCGCCTACTCTGGGAAGTTGCACCTAAGGCACCTCGCATTCGCTGTTTCAACTCTGCTCTCATTGTATGTATTCCAAATTGACTCAACAGAATTTAATTGTGGGGAATACAGCCCCCTAAACCACAGATATTGAATCCAGGGAACTCATGCTTCCACTCATCTAACATGGAGTGACAAGACGCGTTGTCGCAGACAAGGACCACAGAGTCAACTCTGACACCAGGTGGCAGATTCTGCAACATATCGAGAACCCAATCCTTTGCGGTGTCTGATTTGAAGGCTACCATACCGCCTCGTGATGTGAATCATCTGATATGCTGACACTGCACAAACAGAATGCATGTTGGGTCTCTTTAGCTGGCAATGCCACTACAGCCCTTTGACCTTCATGTGCTCGTCCTAGTGTCCTCCGGCAGAAGAGATTAATATTTGTTTCATTCGTCTAAATACTGCTTGTTGGCGTCAGTGTTCATTGTAGCAGGTTATGACTTATGAGCCTCTCTTCCAGGTAGTTGTGGATGGTTGATTTACAGACGCGCACTCCCAGCTCGTGTTCAGTCCTGTCTGCCAACTGCTTCAGAGTAAGGGCAGGATCCATTTCGATCATGGCTACGATATGATCAACCTGTCTATCAGTCACATTTTTCGCACTTCCCCTTTACGTTTTGGAGGTTCGGCGCCTGCATTAATCCAGATACACGCAGTTTTCTATTTCACACCAAGCTGCTGAGCAAGCTGGCGCCAGTTTGCCCCATTTTTGGCAACTCTCACAATCCTTTCTCTTTCAGCAACTGGTATTCGTTGGTAGGATCAATATAGGTCTGAAATATGCTATGTTCCCTTATACTCAATTATCTCAACACAAATACAGAATCGATTTATAACTTTGATTTCCGTTTACATACTGTACTGTACATGTTTCCGAGCTTCATTTGCACTATCTTAATTTCGCTTAGATATTTCCGTAGAGTAAGTAAATTCCTAGATGCAATTATAGAGACCAAGGTGGGGGGGGGAGGTGCAAGAGCGTACATGTACAGTTCTGGCAATAAGACTTAGGCCAATAGCACGTAAAATATGCCTATAATATTTACTCACTCGCACAGTAGTGAAGACATTTAAAAAATCTGTACTTATTGATTGATGTGTCTAGATATGCAAGCTTCCATTTCAGAAAAACTGAACAACCGAGCAATAACGTCAATTCAAATCTAAGACGTAGGTGACCATGGACTTCCACAAATCTTTCTATCCTTGCAGGTTTTCAACACATTTCGTACAGTCAAGCTTTGCTTCCGTTCCTCTGGTACTTGCAGCACCTGCACCCATTTTCTAATACTTCCCATGTATGTTAGACGAGGTCGTCCTCTTTCTCGTTTTCCATCAATCATGCCTGTTGTTATAATTGCTTCTAGTCCCTCTTTCCTCATAACATGGACCAGGAATTCGAGCTGCCTTTTACTTATCAACTTGATCAACTTTCTTTCTCCTCCTGTTCTATTTAGATCTTCTACATTTGAAATGTGGTCTAGCCAGGATATTCTGAACATTCTTTGCAAACACACTTTTCAATGGCTTCAAGCCGGCTTTCCATAAATTAAAATGGAGTAGATAACAACGTTGAATTATTTTCCTTGTTCCAATCGCCATCTCTCAATACTTTCTATAACTTCTGAAATGACTGCTTTGACATGCTGATCCTTCTCTTTATTTCCGAGTCACATTTGCCATCTTCAATGAGCAAGATTCCTAGGCAGTTACAAGATTTCACTTGTTTAATGTTGACTTCATCAATTTTTAGCTGATACTTCTGATCCTTTTGCTTGCTTATCGCCATACATTCTGTCTTTTTGCAATTGATGTATAAGGCCCTTTCTCTTACTCTCTTCAACTACTTTGTCTAGAAGGCGTTGTAGCTTTTCTTCACACTGAGCTATCAGTACGATATCATCTAAGTAACGTAAGTTGTTCAAATTGTGTCCTCCAATGATAAAACCCTCCAAGCCCTCCAGCAGTTCCTTTCGGATCATTTTGCTAAATATGTTAAATAGATCTGTGGGAAAAACATATCCTTGTTGGACGCCTCTCTGAATGTTGATAAGATTGTTTTTTTTCTTTCCAGTGCGCATACGGAGTGTCTGTTCCCAGTCTTTTCCAGAAAGATCGAAACATTCTAGCCAATCCATATGTTCTTCGTGCTTACCTTGTCAAATGCCTTAGTGTAGTCGATGAAGCCTATAGATAGATCTTTTTGCATTTCAATGGCATCAAGACTGCATTCCGAGTTCCTGCGTCTTGCACAAAACCACATTGTTCCTTTCCAATCTACAGCATGATTATACTTCTTGCTCTTAGCATTGTCACTCTAAGTATCACTTTGATTATATGGCTCATTAGGCTGATGGTTCTGTGAAGCTCACATTCTATAGCTCCTGGTTTCTTAGGAGTGCGATGTAGATATATTTACTTAAATCGTCTGGGATTTCACCAGAATCATATATTTCGTTTATACATTCAATGAGCTTCTTCAGTCCAAAAGCTTCCAATGCTGTAATCATTTCAGTTACAATCTCATCGATGATAATTAATATATTGGCAGTGAATAAGTCTTATGCCACTTGTTTATCACTGTTTTCTAAGCGTCGACCAAGTTTATACGGTCTGGAACTGCGTCTATCAACAATTTTAGCAAATATTCATCCGAAACGTGGAAGGTTCGTCTGGTGTCCGCCTGGAATGAGATACGGTGAGAAACATATACCACGAAAACGTCAAACATTCCCCCTACATTATCTGTTTTGGAGTGTCATTCGAGCCGATGGTCAGAAAATGTTGATAAAACCAAAAGGAACAGTTGATTCGCAAGAAATCATCGCAAATTGTTTCGACAATACATTTGAATGAAGCCTGTTATTTGTGCCGCATTTTTGTATTACTGTAATACTTGCATATCAAGTGCTGGCCGAAGAGTAGTCGTTCACAGTCAATTTGCTACCATCGATTACAGTGGTTGCAGTTTAAATTGAAAAGTGACGTCATTGCTCGAATGTTCTGTTTATCAAACGAAAGCTTATCTGGCGATAAGTTTGAATTTTTTAAATGTCTGCACTTCCCTCAGTGAATAAGTATTAAACGAAATTTGTTTGGGTGGTCTAAAACCTATTATCAGGACTGTACTTCATTTGTGGAACAATGGAACTTTAATACATAGGCATGCAAACACATAATATAGGTATAGTGTATAGTAATGGGTTCGGGGTTCTGTAGCCATGACGTGTAACAGTACCTGCTTCACATTTCACACTTACTTATACATCTACGTCTTTACCTTACACATTTTTTTGATTTTCCCTCTTCCTCCATCTTCTTCAATTTTGATTCTCTTTCTCCTTCTTCTCCTACTCCATTCTACTCAAATATCCTCTCTTTCTCGTCTCCATTTCGTTCTCCGTCTACTTTCACCTTCTCTTTCTTCTAGCGTCTTTTCTCCATCAAATGTAATTAATTTTTATTTTACCAAAATGTCAATTCTCAGAAATGAATCCGATTCAACAGATGCCGATTGGGCATGTAGTGTGCATGAGGACGACAGCAACTCAAATGTACAACATCAACACCAAAAGCAACAACATCAACGTGTAACAGAATACCGAAGATGCACTTTACCTATTGTCCAGTTAGGTTAATAGAGATGAATAAAACGAGTCTAGAAAATGAAAAAGAACAAAGAGAAAGAGAGAGAAACTTAGTCGGCATTATAAATACTCATTTACATTCTGCTATAGACGCAAAGCATTTTTCTAGACAAATACATCAAATTTGATAGTGCACTACATACTCTGTGGGCCGAACTGTACAAACACCGGCCACACAGCCCTGAGAGAGAGTGACTACATACTATGTGGGTCGCACTGTCCAAACACCGCCCTCACAGTTCTGAACAAGAGTGCACTACATACTCTGTGGGTCGCACTATCCAAACACCGCCCTCACAGTTCTGAACAAGAGTGCACTACATACTCTGTAGGCCGAACTATCCAAACACCGGCCTCATAGCCGTGAGCGAGAGTGCACCACATACTCTGTGGGCCGCACTATCCAAACACCGGCCTCACAGCTACCCTGAGCGAGCGTCACTCAAGTCCGAGTCTTTCACAGTTCAAGAAAAGTCTTTGAGCCACATGACATTCTCAACAAAAATCGCCTCTATAATCTCTGCATCAGGAGTGGGCGTGTAATTCTCCCCTCATGCAGTACCGGCAGACGCTTAACATAGTTTTATATATGAATGCTCCATACAGTAATACAGGTAATCTTAAATCAGCTCTATACCCATTTTTCGCGCCGCTGGTTTTGCATTTTCGTTCTTATGTTTGTCCTATGTTTTCTTTTTTATTACCATTTGCTTTAATAAACGGTTTTCATTATTATTATTATTAGAATATCTTCTAACGGATGGGCCCAACTTATTTGTCGCGATACGATATTTTCCAAAACAAAAACACTTAATTTATTTTTCTCTAGGGCTTTTCGAAAAATAATGCTTTTTTATTTCAAATTAAAACGTGATCCAGGAAACTCCATGTCACTTGAAGACCGTTGCTTCGCCATTTTGTGTCATCTTACTATCGTTAAAAGTTTTATCTGCGTAAAAAATGATATAAGTAGTGCAATCCATGCGTTAGGAGTCTAAAGAACCCTTCGAAACTTAAAATAACCTCAGTCGCTCTGTAACGCTATATATAGAAATCACAAGTTTTTTTAGTTTTTGTTAGCCTATAAGCTTAAATTTCAACACTTTTATTAATGTCATACGTGAAGCTGTACTCGAATTCTTCTTCTAAGCACATGCTAAATTATTCTAAATTTAGTGTTATTCCACAGTGGGGTCCATCGGTTAGTATTCTCCTTCTCATTATTATGACTGTAGATGTCCATGAAGGCCCAGCTATAATGGCGGACCGAGAAAATACCTCGTGGAGGAGAACAACAATCACCTCGGACGACCTCAAACTGAACAGAAAAGTACAAGATATCCTCTACACTTATATAGGATAGTCGCGCCCCTTTTTTCTACGATCACCCCGCATGAAAGGACACTTTGCCGAAAGCACTCGGGTTAACTTAAATTGCAGTCAGCCAGCTAAGTCAATTGCCAACCTTCTCTCTGTCTCACCCACCATCATTCATGCGGCTGGAAAGGAATATAATTAAACTGGAAGCTAAAAATATAACCAGCTCAGAATTAAACGCAACCACTCCGCTGGTTCGTATTGATTTGTCTTTCTATTCGGGAATGCTTGCTCAGCATTGCTCTAGAGCTGGGATCACAAATTGGTTGGCACTGGCTCATTCTATCAGCTCAACGAGTAGTGATTGCGCTAGTGAGTTCAGCTGCGCACACACCCACACCCACACCCACACACGCAGCACAACTGAGCCAGCGAGTGATCGGCGATATTAGATCAGGAATGGCTGGTAGATCGAGAGTGGTGGTGGAACTCACATCTTTCGCTTCGCGGTGCTTCTCCAACGCGAGGATCTGGGCCAAATGACGATCCAATTTCCGGTTGGAGATGTACTCTTGGACCCCGTAGCCTCGCATCACTAGCAGACTCTGATCAGGGGAGAGAGGGATCGATTCGATAACACAAGCTGCCGACAAGGAGGAAATTATACACTTGGCTGCACAACAGAAATCCCCCCCCCCCTGATCCGCTGGTAGGTAACGGACATGAGCGGTCGTCCAGTGCGAACTGCTCAAGGAAGCAATCGATAACTACAGTAGTAATAAGACGTGCTCAGCTGAGTATAGAATAGATGAGATAGAGAAAACGTAAAGAGAGCAAGGAGAGAGATAGAGAGAGAACGTAAATAGAGCAAGGAGAGAGATAGAGAGAACGTAAAGAGAGTAAGGAGAGAGAGAGAGCGTAAAGAGAGCAAGGAGAGAGAGAGAACGTAAAGAGAGCAAGGAGAGAGAGAGAGAGACCGTAAAGAGAGCAAGGAGAGAGAGAGAGAACGTAAAG
>JAUYWV010138124.1:0-10730 GCA_032274565.1 Nematoplana nigrocapitula
TCTTGCACCTCATCAACAGAAGTTGGGCAGAACATGACATACCCAACACGTGGAGACGAGCAGAGATAGTTGCAATCAAATTGATCAGCATTCTGCTTTACATTTGAAAAAAAGAAAATAGTAGATATTTGATTAAATGGGTACTGTATGGCATGGTATTTTGAAAAAAGATAAATAACTTCTAAACTATTATAGTAAGAGCTTTCAAAGTTACATTTTTTAATTCCTTATTGAATTTTACACTTAGTAAGAAACAATTGAGCAGCATTCTGCTTTACATTAGAAAAAGAAGAAAATATTAGATATTCGATTAAATGGGTGTCATTGTATTTTGAAAAAATTGAAATTACTTCTAAACTATTATAGTGAGAGCTTTCAAAATTACATTTTTGAATTCCTTATTGAATTTTACACTTAGTAAGAAAAAATTGAACAGCAATATGCTTTACACTAGAAAAATTAGATATTTGAGTAAATGGGTATGTCATGGTATTTTTTTAAAAGTGAAATAACTTCTAAACTATTATAGTGAGAGCTTTCAAAGTTACATTTTCTAATTCCTTATTGAATTTTACATTTAATAAGAAAGAATTGAGCAGTATTCTACTATTTGAATGAAGTGTACAATCATTAAATATAAATGTAATCAAAAAACAATATCTATTGCTATTGAATATATAAAGGAAATATATGATTTATATCATACATGTAGTGTATTACCTTTGTAAATCGGAAGGAAATGCATGAAGCGAACTTTCTGTCCTGTAAACCTGGTGCTTGACAGTTCCCGTACGATTATTACAGCCGTAACAAGAACACAGTTGTCCTTTCCCCATTTTACTATCATAGAAAACACGGTAAGAAAATATAGCGGTGACCTTGGCAAATATGGATCTATCTTTATATTATTGTCTTTAATAGATACAGATTTTTACTCATATGACAATATAATTATATAGAGAGTGTCTTTCTATATATAGTAAGACTATATAATTACGATTATTAATCGCAAAATAAGTATTTAAATATATTTGCAAAATGATGTGCGTTCGTAGCAACGCACATGGAGACGATTCTCTTTCCAATCCCTACTCTATGAGAAGAAAGGCAGAAAGAAGTGACTTGTTCCCATTTCCATCGCAGGATCTCATCGTGTTTGTGCTGACTCGGGATGACGACGCGTATTCGATTATCAAGCGCCTCGGGGATCTTAAACACGGCGTAGTAACTCAGTGTGTCAAATCGAGAAATGTTGAGAAACCACGAGGATTAGACCAACTTTGCGGTAAGTTGCGTTACATTGGCTAAGTTTACTTTGTTTATAAGTCTCTCACATTCCATTCTGGTCTGCTTCCTCAATACTTTGCTTTGTTGGCTGCTAACTTGACTCTTGCGTTCGCAAAGCTCTCTTCTAGGATCTTCTTTATCTCCCTCATCGCTTTTCATATGCAATCTTGGCTTTCGTTTTCGCTTGGATACTGAAGCGTTCAACTCCAGTTGTTTAACAAAGTGGATTTAGCTATTCTCGTTACTGTTCTCAGCACCTCCCTTTGTACTCTTTCAAGCACCTCCATAATGCTCTTTGCTAACCATGGGATCTATGCAGCACTAGTGTACCTGAAACTAAATTTTACCATCGTCACTGTGTCCCACCTCCATTTTTTTTCGTCTGAACTCTTACGACTTTAATTTTGTTCTTCGTTTTCTAAACCCTCCACTTGCGTCACAAATGCCAGCCTTTGGTCCATCAACTCTCCCCTCTTCCTGTCTGTCATCTTACCAGCGAGTTTCAGTTCAATATGAAATTTATTTTGGACGGCGTTTCTTGTGTATAAGCAGCTTTCCGATTTTGCCGAATTCAGGCCCGTCTCGTATTTTATTGCCCATGTTTCTACGTTATCCAGTGCACTTCACGGAATTCAACCGAAAGGCCCAAACTCAGATCATTACCTATATGCCCATGTCTAACAAAGATGTCCCGTAGCCTCATGTATTCGCAACACCACTCAGGTTGACCCGAGGACGCCGTGTGCGTCGAAGCAGACTTTCAACCATGGGGAACCCCCCTTACGACAAGATCCTCGTCGAAAAACCCGAAAAGGTGCTGCTGTTCCTGGGGCGCATCAGCCAACCCGGCCAGTGACATCCAAGCGCCAAAGAATAGAGAGAGAGAGAGAGGCACTGGAGATTACATGACTGTCCTCACACAAGAGGGTGGTCAAATGACGCGAGGGTTACACTCTGCAGGTATTTACGAACTCACCTAATCACAACCTCAAAGATGCTTTGAATACTCCATACCATAGCAATGCAACACGTCGGACTGTTGCCATAACAACCTATTGGTTATCAATGGATACATTATTTGGTCTTAAATGGCCTTGTTGTTGTGACTTTTGGACGGCTAGGCAATCTGATGCTCAAAATCAACGGGAAGTTGGGCGGAATCAATTGGAAATTGCCCGACCTGATAACAAAGGCGGCCCAACTGAAAGGCGGTCCTGTGATCGGGGAGCCGTTCATGGTGTTCGGCGCCGATGTGACCCACCCATCCCCGGGGAACCGGATCGCAAAATCGATCGCCGCCGTGGTTGCCAGCATGGATCCGCATGCGATCCAGTACCGCAGCGTCGTAGTCCAACAGTCTACGCGGATCAATCGGGACAGCAATCAGATCAAGGAGACTATCGATCGGATGGAGGAGATTGTTAAGGAGATGCTCACGGTGAGTGAGCGGGCCTGCTATCCCTGTGTACAAGTGATGAGGTTATGTTTGGTGTGAAGTCTGGCGTTAGTGTTAAATATGTATGTTAAAACCAACTGAAAACTTCTGTTTCAAAACGACTGCAAATATTAGAAAATTAATACAAGTTAATTTATAATACTGCAAAAATGTTTTTTTTATATATATAAATGAAAATTGGACAGAGACCACGTTTAGTTTTTTACCACTGCTTAGTTAATGTTAGCTATCTGATAAGTATGCGAAACTTTGTACTTTACTTTACAGATCCTAACATTTTTGGACGAAAAAATCTTCTCCGAAAATAAGTCGTTTTCCTTTAAAAATCAATAATATATCTGAGATAATAATATTTTTACTCCAAAAATATAACTATTACATTGACATTGATAAAATAAGAAAAATATATATTGAACAACCTCATTTTAAATGTTTTATTAACATATTTGAATAAAGCATAATCCTAAATATGTTAATATTTTCAAAGGAATAAATAAAAAATTACATTGACTGATTAAATATATTTCATTATTATATAAAGAAATTTGATTAAAAAATATCTAAATTATTCATGTTGCATACTATTGAGAAAATCTTTTACATTTCGCAGACTTTATATAATGGTTGGTAAATTGAATTTCTGAATCAAAAGCTGTGTTAAGTTTACTATGTGCAAAATATTCTGTCAACAGTATGCAACTAATATGAATTAAATATTTAAAATTTTATACATTTTAAATTAAATTAATTTTATATAAAATAATGAATTTATTAATATATGATTAATCTGATTCAAAAATATGTACATTTATATATATATATGTGAATTATTTATTTTGCATACTGTTGACTAGCTAATGTTTTACATTTCACGGACTCTGTGACCACGTATGGTTGTGCGAATTGAATTTTGTATCTAATGGTACGTTAATTTTGTGAAGCGTAAAAAATTAAAACAGTAAAAACCTAATTAATTTCCATATTTTTAAATCAAATTAAGTATTTCATATAAAACTAATTTAATATAAAAATATATAAATTCAATATATTTAATTCATATTCATTTTTACACTTTTTTATGCTTAACAAACCTGGCACACCATTTGATACAAAAATTCAATTCGTCAACAATACATAAATCTGCAAACATATATTTTTTAGATTTATATTAATTTACGTATTTTAAAATGAAATTAATTATTTCAGAATGTATTTAATCAATTAACGTATTTTTTATTTATTCCTTTTAAAATATCAGTTAAAATATTAACATAAAGCATTATACTTTAAAACATTCAAGGTTTCATAAGCTTCGAAGTCTTTAATTCAGGGTGGCAACTAGTACACCAATGTCGAGGATATACACGATTTTGAAAATAATATACACGAATTTTAAAAGCAGAAGAATGTTGGCATTAAAAACTGTATGGGTTCTTCTTCATCATCTGCTCCACAAGAAGGAACAGTTGTAAAAAAATTACCGCATCAAATTTTGGGCCAACAAAAGAGTGTTATCAAAGCTGAAATCATTTTTCTTCTAGGTTCAATAAAAAATCATATACCAGGAAGAGCCACTGATTCCATAGTGTCATTACTACCTACAATGTTTGAGGATTCGGAGAGTGCAAGCCTTGGCCGTACCAAGTACTCACTATTTGTGCTTTGGAATTGTACCTTACTTTTACGATAAATTGATCAATTATATTAGTCATGCTCCAGAATTCGTAATTTTATTTGACAAGTCTCTAAATAAACTTTTTCATAGGTGCCAAATGGATCTTCTTGTAAGGTACTGGGACAAAGAAAGTCTGCTTGTTGTTACTAGATATTTGAATTCAACATTTCTGGGGCATACAAAAGCTTGTAATCTGTTGGAGGATTTCTCATCTCATCTCGATGCAGTCGATAACAGTAAACTATTAGCTGTTTCGATGGATGGGCCTAATGTTAACTGGGCATTTTTGTCATAGTTTACACAACAGAGGCAGAGGGAACAAATGTCAGAACTCCTAAATCAGATGTTGTGGATTGAATGTTGTTCATGGTGCTGTTCAGGTGGACTTAAAAAAACGGAACGGAACTTAAATGAAGTATTATCATCCGCCTACTATTTATTCAAAGACACACCTGACCTGTGCGTCGATACGATTTTTCCAGAAATTACAGCAAGTACAACTTTTCCTGTAAAATCTTGTTCCATCAGGTGTTGTAAGAACCTACATAAAGATTGGTAAAAGGTATGTTGAAATGTTACCTTGAGGAAATATTGCAGAGAGGTTCGTCCCAAGCCGCAAGTGATCTCTTTCTCTCGCACCGAAGCGGCCATTAATAATGACCCTCTGATGGAAGCCAAATTGGCATTCTTTATTACTATCGTATCTGTAGTAGAACCATTCCTTCGAAGATTTCAAAGTGCTGTTAATTTTTCCAGGGCTTTCATTTTTTATATACTATTTAATTATTTTCAATGCAAATAATTTTTTGCATAGAACAGAAAAATAAATTTTAACTTAGGTGAAATTCCTGCCGCTGCAGCTTGCATTGTACAGCAATGTTATTAATAATTTGTTGTAGAATATACCGGGTGATCAATAAAAAGGGTCGGAGACTAAACTTCAATTATTTCGTAAATAAACAGCCGATTTGTCTGAAACTTCGTAATTAGCAAGTAAACATCTGTAGCTTTAATGAGGCATATTCAACTTTTGGAAAAATCAATAAAATACTGTAAAAGATTTAATTCAAATTTTATTTACAATATTTTATAAGCATTTAGACTGACAACCGTTTTAATTCAAACATGAATAAGTTTAATGAAGACCAAAAATTAAAGATTGTCGAATTTTTTACATCTACAACAGTTCCCCATTAAAACAGCTCGTCATTTTAATACCTGGAAATTGGCCGAAGACCCTGACGCTCCATTGTGCACAGATAAAAATGTTCGACAGTTAATGACTAAATTAAAGCAAAACAAGACTTTGCTCAGTCGGCATAAGGGGAATGGCGGCCAGAAGAAGAACGTATGCACAGAAGAGAACTAACTGCTCTAAATGTCATCAGTGATAATAAAAATACGTCTTTGAGAAAGATTTCCAAACAGACGGGTATTTCTTTTGGGTCTGTGCATGCCATTGCACGCAAATATTGTAAATGAAATAAAAAAATTCAAACTTCAGCAGCAATGCACTTCCGCAATCTAACCCAACTTTGTGGAGGCTCATAAATAAACAAAATTTGCTCAAATGTTATCGATTTCTTCCTCAGCTTATTATATGAATAAACATTCACATGAAATGGGTCCATCTCACCATATGAATAAAGTACAGGGTGATTCCAGAATCTGTATCTACACGTATCTAACTGTTCAATCGTTTTATCAACACATTTAAAGAGTGCACAATAACTTCCAAAAGCTTCTAGGGATATGGTTTATGACAAAGACATTGTTATAGTTATAAACTACAAGTTATATTAAAACAAAAATCATATTTACATAAATAAAAATATCAAATCCAAACTGATCAGTATGACAAAAATCAATCTGGTTGACTTACATTTGTTTTACAGGAAGTGCCTTCCATAACAAATGAATCCTGGCCCCAAAAATAGAAAAAATAAGCTTTAAATATTTCTTAAATACTTCTATTATTTGGTCACTAGTATAAGATGAAAAATGTATCCTATGGATATTACAAAATGGTTGCAAATTTGATAATTTGAACTTGTAGTAAGTTTGAATAGTTTTAGAAAGAACCAATAGCGGCAAATGATGTTTGCAATCACAAGTTAAATACAATTATATGAGCTTACAAATAAATAACACTTAATTTATACAGTATAATAACTAAGAAACTTACCCTCCTCTTTAGGTTGGTATTATCAAATAATCCTCTGTGACAATTACTTGGAACTTGTTCTTTGCTACAAGTCTTTGTGTTTGGATCTATTCACAAATACAGTACATTATTTTCAAAAATATATTTATTAAATTATAACTATGAAAAATATTTACCTTGAAAGACAATCATTTACATGGATTGGAATTTCTGAAAAATATAGAAAATAGCATAAGTCATATCCAGTATTCATATTATACATTTATTTTCTATAGTATTTATTGACAAATGGAATGGTCTAATAAATGGAAAGTCTAAACTACTTAAAATGTATTTTAAATATTACCATTAAGTATAATATGTAAAAATATTATTTGTACCAAGACATCACACTTATATATGTATGTATCCTATTGATTTAATTCTACTTTTCTCTTATCAAGGACATCAATATTCTATATGTATTTCATAAATTGTGTATCTATTCTTTTAAGCATGTGGCCCATTCATTGCAAACTTTTCTTATAGCAATTTACATAACTTTCTTTCCATGAGATTCAATGTATGCCATATATTGTATCTTTCCTATTACCTCTGCTTAAACATTGTTATTTTTCTAAGCCATATTATATTACTGCTCCTATCTAAACTTTTATATCTTGCCTAAAATACTTAACATGAACCTCTATTATATTAAATTAACATCTTACTATTTTATAATTTTATATATCTCATAAGCACCACTTTTTGTTGTACAACCATTCTGTTTTCACTATTACTCTTTAAATTTCTCTTTTTGCCCTATAAAACTTAAAATCATTTAGTTAGTATTTTTTCTTCCATTATTTTTCATTAATTTCATTATTTTTTATTATATTTCTATTAAGGAAACAAGTATATAGAATGGTACCCCTGCGAGAACACTTATTCATCTATGCATATGTACATGTATACAGATTTTATTTTTGATGAACTATGAAAACAGGACCTTGAAAAAAAGCCTGGTTTAGTCCAAGATAAATACATTTCTTAGGTTGTAAACCTTAAACAGATCGGGGACTATAGCCAACCATTCATCAGCTATTTGCTGTTCTGCAGATTACTTGGAAAGTTATTTCTCTTCTTGGATTGGCCATTGCCATTGCCATTGCTTAGATTAAAGTTGGAGCAGCCCAGCTGCATAATCCTTGGCCAAAGAGTTGGTCTTTTCGTTGAGCAAAGGGCCAGATACTGGAGTACCAGCAGACTGAGCTTGTTTCAGCCATATTAAAAATGTACTTTTAATATTGTCATACTATGAATATTTGAGCTTTAACAGCATAGGAACTGTATGAATATAGATCCAAAAAACAATCTACAGACATTGGCAACTGAATATTAATACTAGGTAATTTAGGTAAATTAGATCTTATCTCCATAGTTTCTAAATGCAGCTTTTTTTAAATTAAACTGTTTTTTATGAACACATTTTCAGGTTTGCTATGGGAAAACCACTGTCTCTCGTTCTGGCTAATATTTTTATAGAGTATATGGGTTATTCCATACAGAATCAACAAATGGCCTATGTCATACTTTTTCAAATTTTGATAAAAATTTACCCCTTAATTATATGTCGTGTAGGAAACTGATGAAATCAAACAAAAATTATTTCCTGAGATATGGCCTTTTAAAGTTCAGCCTTATTTTAAAATAAAATGACTTCTTACTGAATCAAAAGTAGTCCTTTTAGTCATTTGTATATTAATTAAGCTTGGTTTGTTGGTATTTTCAATCAAAACCAAGCATCATTAAAAGCTGTTTTCCATCTAGTAAAATAAAAAGTAATATTGTTTAAGTTGACAAAATCACATTTCTCAGGATATTTGTGTTTTTAAACAACTCTGTATAGTTACTGTTTGTAAATCAGTCTATTTTTATTATTAATGTCTTTAAGTAAGTTAATGTTTATATCACATATAATTAATTAATTTGATACATTTACTAAAATCTTTATAGACTTTATCTGGATGTCTATAGATACCTAAAATTAATTATTTTTCTTTATTGGTTTCTAAATTAATCCCTCATAATTCAAATTGATGATGATTACTAGAAAACTCCTTTAAGAATTTATGTATAATTAATTTTATAATCAGAATAGATACATTACTTACTTTATTATTTACTGGATAATTAATATAAGTGGTATAATTAAGGAAATGATTAAAAATTATATAATTATTTTTTTAAATCTCACTTAAAATAATGACATTAAATCTAAAGTATAAATAATTAAGCAAAGTAATAAGTTTGCTATAATTTTTAATAATACTTCTAATGTTAATATTGAAAAAACTTATTATGAATATAATTACAGTAAAATCTTTCTATAACATTCTTGAAGGGACGAACATGAAAAGAATGTTATGGCGAAAGTTCATTATAGCGAGTTTAGTATGTATATACTGTACTCAATTTTTATAGTATATAGTAAAATATGCGGAAATTGTTAATTAATCATTAGGTGTATTTATTTTATACCTATTGGACAAAGTGTGATTTAAAATAAATATAATTGACTTTAATGTATGTGTCTCTTGAGTACAGTATCTTGTAATGAGTGAGAAAAGGGAGAGAAATTTTGTGACAAATATGTTACATATAGTAGGCCAACATGGCATTGTATATTATAGAGAATGGTAATTTGCATTGTTAGTTGATTGAGCAGACTAGGTTAAAGGTACATTATAATAAAAAAGTACATTATAGCAAAAAAGTTCATTATAGTGAAATAACAATTTGGAAACATAAGGATATTTTCAAGGGACTATATAAAAGTTCATTATAGTGAAAGGTACATTATAGCGAGGTTCATTATAAAGAAATTTTACTATATTACTTCTATTTTGGAAAAGTTTATAATTTTCATTGAAATCTTCTAGAGAGTAGTATTAACTTTTTAGAGAATCACATATTTATTTGTAATATTCTTTATATTGATTATTAAATTAAAGTTATTACTTATATGTTATTATCTTCGGAAATGATGTTGAATAAATGTTTCAGAATGTCATTAATGAATAAAAAAGAATGGGCTATATATTTAAAATTACATCTAACTTTTTTTCCAAATTGGTTAATTTCATGACTTGAATGCTGTGAATTTTTGGAATCTTTGCTGTAAAATCTTAAAATTTATTTATTTTAACTATAAATCAGCTTTTTTGGTTAATAATTTATATATTTTGTCCAATTCATGCTGTGAAATTCACACAAAAATTATTTTCAAAGGATATGACCTTTGAAACAGTACTTTATTCCAAAGCTAAAGAGACCCTGCCGGTGAAGATAAATTTGTATTTTTTCCTTTCTTATTACTTGATTGGCTTTTAATTTTATGAAAATGGGAAAGGCTTTGTTTATAGATAACTTTTTATTGATATAGACTATCTTTAATTCAAGCTTTTTGTATTATAGTACCTTACATGTTTTTTTATTCCTCAGAATGACTTGGCCATGGTCCATCAGTCTTAGCCTTAGGTAAATTTATAGGTATTTTTGCTATTATTATTAGTATTAAGAGCTCCTAGTTCTAGTCTGTATTTGTAGGCCTCCAGGACTTTAATTTCAAGCCCAGTATTTCTTCATATATTTTTTGCTTTCTCAGGGAGCTTGTTTTACTTTTAGTTTTCCTGAATTTCTCCAGGCAGACCAATAATCTTTTTTATTTTTTTTTCATCTCCTTTCTTTTCCTTAGTCCTTAGTCTTAATCTTATGGATTCCAAATCAGAAATTATGAAATCTTACGTTCTTACCTTCTCCTTTATTCTTTAACACTTTTACATCCTCCCTCAGTCTCTCATTCACAGAGCAGCGAGCCCAAGGTCAAATTTTGTGCGATCTCCTATTTTAGCGTCCTAAAGGCAAATTAAAAAGTAAAATAAACCATATAATCCTATGGCTATAGCCAACCATATAAGCAACATGTTAAACAAATGATAAACATAATCTAACCATTACAGAAAGCTAGGAGAGTGTTGCGACAAATAGAGACAATTGGCTCTCCTATATTTTAGCGCCGTAAAATAATTTTTTTAAATGTTTTGTTTTAGCGACGTAAATTAAAGAAAAATAATATTACTTTTTAGTTTGAATTTGAATAATCCCGT
>JAUYWV010138135.1:0-10729 GCA_032274565.1 Nematoplana nigrocapitula
GATATATAGTTTTTTATATATAGTCAAAAAATGACACTGTAGGAGAAGATTAAAATTATGGACGTTTTTTCTGAATCGCCCTGTATATATGGCACTTATTTGGTATTGTAGGAAAGTTAGAAACATGCTCTATGTAACGGAAACTCAAGAAACGACAAAAAAACAGCGACATATAGGCACACCAGTTAAAACTTTCTACACATGCAAATACGCATAATAAGAAACTACAAATTGCACACACGCGCCAAGGCAATATCGAATGTTTTCCCATCATATTATATGTAAAGAAATGAAGGGAGTATTGCCTAAACCAGCTGGGGTCGGCAAACTTTCTGACCCCGCGGGTCAAATCAAGAACCCGGCCGGTGGGCCGCGGGCCAGACAAACAGAACAACGAAAAAAAATTTGAAACAATTTTATTGGAATTTTTATTGAAAATTTAAGAAAATTAATGCGCCGAGTGGTGCTGTCTGCCCATGCACAGTCTGGCAATGTCGGGCCAAAAGGATGAAGTGGAGAGAGTAATAAGAATATTATTCAGGTGAGGATCCGACAGCTGCGCACGAAGACGATTCTTCGTGTATTTCATCTTGCTGAATAGCTACTCGCAGCAGTGCGTACTCTCGAAAATCAATTTCAGGGAAGTGGGAGGCGGGGAAGTGGTCTATAGAGAAAGACAGTGGGCTACAAGCTGCCTGAAACTTCCCACTCAACCCGTCGACAACCAGACAGGGTCATGAAACTCCACGGCATGGGGGAGGTTTTTCTCCGTGAGAAAGGTGGCGATCTGGTCCCTGAGCTCCCAAACGAGATCCAGCATGTTTCCGCGAGACAGCCAGCGAACTTTTCAAAAGTAGAGGAGGTCGCCGTATGCTGCTTTGTCCTCTTCCAGGAGTACTTGGAACTGGTCAGGATGGAGTTGACAGACTTTACTAGCTGGCTAAGCGTTTATCGGTAAACGCATATGGTATATAATACACGATAGTGTTGAAGGATATGACGTATCGACTTCTAACCACAAACCGTTTATTATGAAAACTAGAAATTTAACAGAGACCTAACGTTGAACACATCTTATACAGTTTATTTCAAACCTTAATAGGTAACACTGGCAGGCGTGATTAGAGCATCGGCAGTTGCTGTCGCTACACCAGTATAGTGTCTGGCTATAGCGAGCGGCGTGATTTGTGAAACCTATCCATACCGCCCCCCCCCCTGTTTTAATTTTCCTGCCATTGTATTTTGGATAATCGCGTGACCTCCAGCTTTCATGACTTTTCCTAACTTTATGTTTTCAACAACTTTTCATAATATTTTCATCGTTGTTACCCCCAGAGAGTGTCTGCTTTTGGCCTCTGAAGTAGGTGACCGCCATATTTTTTAGTTCATCTAATTATAAGTGAAAACAAACAAAATGTTTCCTTGAGGGGTGGATATTTGTGAATTCTATTTCATTGGCAATACACACAGAACCACCAACACGCACTATAATATTCAGACACTCAGTACTTTATTATATAGTTTATTATTTCGATAAAAATTGAAAAAAATAAAAAAAGGTTTTTTTGTCCACTTTTTTCGATGTACTTTAAAAATTAAATTAGCTGTAATTTTTATATTTTTTTACAAAACAGATTTTAAAAGCTAAGTCATCTGTACATCATTTTGATCTAATTAGGTGCCATTTTTCATCACTATAGCACACTCCTAAAGTATATAATAGGGGGGAGGGCTAATCAGTCCCCCTCCCGGTACCTGGCTGCGCTAAATAGCCCGGTATGGATAGAGTTAAGGGAATTGATAAATCGATCATAAGAAGGTCTGACCCCGAAAATTGACAGAGAAAAACATGCATAAATTAATTTTCGTTTATCTGTAGCATATTGATTTGCCATGCAGCGCATAGAGTATCTTTACATGCATCAAAGTGTTATGTACGCGCTACCATTGATCAACGTAACAAAACTGACAAACATCAAACAAACAAAATTTAAAAAACATACTGAAAAGAAAAACAGTTTTCAGATTCAATTTCGTTATTAAGACTCTTAATCTGTACTATATTGATTTAGCTTTGTAGCTAGCAGCTACTCTAGAATTCAAATTCAGTATTCTATGAGTATACCATATATTGATTTTCAAAGCAGCAATCGCCTACTGCAGAATTTAAATTCCTACGAATACTGGAAATCATCTATTAGCATGTTTTTTGGGGGGTATTTTCTGCTGTGGCAATTAGAAATTTTGCATCGTGGCTATTTTACCCATGTTACCCATTAGCGTACCATTTTTTTATTCATCAAGCATGCAAATCCGTCAAGAGAGTTGGGAGAAAAATACCGGTCAGACGTACATACATACATACATACATTTATCTAATTAAAGATTGGATTTTCCCCCGATGTAACTCTAGTACGCGGTCCTTAAAATTTTCAAAACAAAGTTTGCATATTAATTTCAATCACTTGGAGATTCAAAACCTCCCGAGTTTATGTTTGGTTTTAAAATTAACTGACAAGACTGGATGCTGCTTTTTTGCAAATTGCACAGAGGTGTTTACTTATCTTCAATGCGACGAATGCCAGGCAGAATAAGACAGTATTTAAAAGTAGAGCAGGTATTACGGGTGAAAATTTAGAAGAATTTATTCGATTAAATAACGAACTGGAGAATTACAAATCTATATTTTTTATTATTTTTTACTTTTCTAATTGTTTCTTCGTAATTCACATCTACAGGAGGGTATTAAAATTACTCTGAAGCATTAAAGCTGTTCTAAGTTTCATAGGTTTTGTAAAGGTTGGTTTTGACAGAGTTTTCAGACATAAATTCGCCCAGTGTTCAGTGCCTGTTATGCTCTTTACATATTTCTAGCTCGCTCGGTCGAGGGGCCCTTCATTGCATAAATCAAAGTAATATTCATGGTCCCAACTAATTCGATTTCGCGAAGTTTAATGTATTTCTATCTTATCTGCACTTAGCGCATAACGTTGATGAGGACGATTGTCTTAGATCGGGTGGACTTGCTTTATATTCGTTAAAAGTTCCCGATTATTCAGCATTACGACATGCTCTACTACTGTAAGAGTAGTGTAACTTTTTTCTAAGATAAAAACGAAAACTTGTACAAATAACAGCTTAAACGTGAACACCTCAAACTATAGCCATCGTTGTGTACCTAATCATAAGCAGCGATGAAACTGATCAGAGCATTGACTCCCTTCCCTGTTTCTTTCTGATTGGAAGCAGCTGCATATAGATCGCTATGACTTGGTCGACTGTCGACCTTGACCTCCATCCTAACTGTCGTCTCCATCTGAGTCATTGGATCGATGTGACCAACACGGAGGAGATTGGGGAGAAGATTCTCGCTGGATCTCTGGAGAATTTGGCCTTCATCAATGCCAGTCTGGTTGTGGACCAATTTCAGGTGCGTGAATATAACGTCAGACGAAGAGCATTGTGTCACAGAACAAGTGACATTTGTGTGCCTTTTGGGAGGCAAACATGGAGGACGACAACATGTTTAGAATACTCGAAGGGCTTGCACTAACTTTCAGTTTATAATCATCCATCCCCTGTTTGCCTACTAGTGAAACAATAACGCATGTGTGACTGCGCCATCTTGTCGGCTATTTGGGTATTCCCAGTTCGCCGAGTCAAGAATCAGGTTATTAGGTAAAGTTGGCGAATTTGAACATTGTCATCTGAAATTGTGTAAGTGTGTATTTGTCCATATAAAAGGTTGATTATATTCACTACTTCGCAATCGATTTTAAAAGTAAGGCATTCAAATTAAATATTAAAGCAGTCGAATTAATAATTAAACACGGCAATCGATTTTAAAAGTAAGGCATTCAAATTAAATATTAAGGCAGTCGAAATTATAAACACCGCAATCGATTTTAAAGTAAGGCATTCAAATTAAATATTAAGGCAGTCGAAATTATAAACACCGCAATCGATTTTTAAAGTAAGGCATTCAAATTAAATATTAAGGCAGTCGAATTAATATTATAAACATCGCAATCGATTTTAAAAGTAAGGCGGTATTCAAATTAAATATTAAGGCAGTCGAATTAATAATATAAACACCGCAATCAATTTTAAAAGTAAGGCGGTATTCAAATTAAATATTAAGGCAGCCGAATTAATAATATAAACACCGCAATCAATTTGAAAAGTAAGGCATTCAAATTAAATATTAAGGCAATCGAATTAATAATATAAACACCCTAATCAATTTTAAAAGTAAGGCATTCAAATTAAATATTAAGGCAGTCGAATTAATAATATAAACACCGCAATCGATTTTAAAAGTAAGGCATTCAAATTAAATATTAAGGCAGTCGAATTAATAATATAAACACCGCAATCAATTTTAAAAGTAAGGCATTCAAATTAAATATTAAGGCAGTCGAATTAATAAACACTGCAATCGATTTTTAAAACTAACGCATTCAAATTAAAACCAGAATAATAAGGCTATGCGCTTATTAATAAAAAAATAGAAGCTAAGAAACATAACATTATAAAAGTAACATGGAAAAGATGCACGTGAAACTGGGATCCCACATACTGTTAATACAGATGTCAAAACAATGCTCACTTCATTCTCCGTACAATAAATCCTCTTCAGCCATCACAGCTGCATATTGCCTCTGTACATGCTGAAAGAAACGAATTGCATGAATAGGGCGGTCAGCATAATTGATTGCATCCTAAAGAATCTCTTACACTTTATTCAGCCTATATAGCGCATAATCGGTGGATTCTCCAGTATTTGAGCTTGCCTAACTGCCATGAGCTCCTTGGTCTTAGACCTGACAGAGGACCAGAAAAATTCAATAGGCGATTAAGGGGCACTGTATGGCCCCAGACGTAAAATTGTCACGTAGATGGTCAGGCAACGACTGTTCTATATTTGAGTGTGTTGTCCACAACCACCACTACTTACTGTATGTCAAGACTGCTGTTTGGCTCACATGCTCGAGTGCACGCACCATCCAAGCGATGTCATCACCTTTCTTGATACTTCCCTCGTATTTCGTGATAAGCAACACCCTGATTACTGTACAACGCAACGCAGTGCACGTTTGGACCCATTGAATTCGGAAGGGTTGTTCTGCAGTGATCCCCTCAAGCCTTCTGCAAAACATATTCAAGTTACTCTCATCTTGGTAGTAGATATTTTATGCTCTGAAATAAGCCTAAAGATTAATTCTACAAATGCTTTGCGTTTGGCCTTATTAATTTGCACGTTTATACCAACATGCACACCGATAAATCTTTTCAATGTGAAGCAGGCTCCATCAAGGTGTCGTTGTATTGTGCTTGTGGATATGTTTATTGCGATATCTGGATCTGGGTGATGTCTTAGTTTTTCAGCCAAATACTTCAGAGTCGCTTGGCAATTTTCTTCCAAAACATTGTCAAAACTTTTGAATTTCGGGTTTTGCGCCTCCACGCGATTTGGCATTAACGCATTCTTCGTCAATAATAACCCATTGTCTCGCAGTATCCTCATTGCAGCCGTTGGCTTTTTCAACTTCACGCCAATTTTCTAAATTTCCTGCTGCTTGGATTATACGGCGTTTCGAATCGTTTGATGTGTCTTTGTAACTTCCACGCTTCGTATTCTTCTGCACTCCCCGTTTTTCACGAGTTGAAAATTGGGATCATCCGACTGAGGTGGCGGAATATTCCAAGTAGACGACATTTTTGTAATAATATACTTCGAAAATGAAGCTGGTTTTAATTCGAATAGTCTTGTTTTAATTTGAATGCGTTAGTTTTAAATTTGAACACACCTTACATTTAAAATCGATTGTGCTGCATATTAATTCGAATGCATTAATATTTAATTCGAAGGCCTTAATATTTAATTTGAATGCCTTAGTTTTTTAAATCGATCTGTAAAAGCTGTAGTGAGCTGGCAAGAAATTGGCAACTGTCCAGGAAGTTCACATGCACGTTGGTGGTCGTTTTTTCACCGGTTTGTCTATCAAGGAAATTTTGCTGTCAACCCCATATATTTTTTTTTCGACTGGGCAAATCACTGTACTTCCAGTTCTTTTTACCGAGCCCATTAGAACAAAAGCAGTGCATGTTATAGTTCTTGAAATTGTGAAAGAGGACAGGAAGATAATTGGGGTGTTTGCGCATCTTGGTGTTACATTCCTGGCGAGCAACTCCCCGATAGACACCGGTGAAATAATCATGCTTCTGGATTTTTTTTCAGTTAACCTTCAATGAAAGACAGCTTTCATAGATAGCAAGGGCGAGCCGCACCGTGAGTTTCCCTCTCCGTTGAGTTCATGCGTAAATGCACATCATGCAGAGTAGGTGGTCACCTATGTACCTGGCGGGCTAGATCTTTGAGTGCCGCCAATCCGTCTTGAATGCAATTTTCACCCACGAACATCTGACATTTATGTGGGATGTACTGGAGCACCAACTCGGGGTTGCCAACGAGCAGCAAATCAAAATCAGCTGGAGTATGCCTTTCCAAATGGCTTTAATGAAGGTACACTTTATGTCCGCGTATACTGCATAGATACTCTCTGTTTGTTGCCCAAGTTTTCAAAATGATGTTCATTTCCCTTAGCGGGCACTAGGGTCTCGAAAGTGTTGGCGTAGCGGAATGGACGATGTTTGTCCAAATACTCCAGCAGTTTGAAAGGCTTCAGGCATCGCTCACAATGGTGGTTAGTACGAGTCCTCGTGGTTTTAGTATTGAGGAGCACCACGCCCACAGAATGAGAGGGACCATTTTTGCCAACGGTCGGATGGTCAACTTGGAGAACACTGACGATCTTCTGCTCCAGTACTAGTGCTGAGCTCAAAGGGATGGAGAAGGCCCTCGATATGGAAAGAGAAGACTGCGAGGGAACAACCATCCGAATGTATAACAAAGCCATCTGAGTATTGTGACCAGACCGGAAACCTGACATTGTGTCTTTTAGAAGCACATTGGACTCTAAGAAGTCCACTATTTCTTCGGTGGCAATACGTTCGATTACTTTCGACAGGACTGGGAGGACAGATATTGGCCTAAAGTCATCCTCTCTTACTGGATGATCGACTTTGGGTACCGGAACAACCCTACTAATCTTCTAACTTTTGGGGTAGGACTGGGACCGTAACGATGTATTTACATTGTCGGCGACTACATGCTTATTAATATGGGTGGACATTTTTAGGAATATTGCAGGGATTTGATCCGCTCATGTAGCGACATCTTCGCGTAAACGCAAAAGATATTTTTCTATCGTAGAAACACTAACTGATTTGAATCTAAAAGCAAAAGAATTACAGGGTCCATTTGGAGTATCCACGTTAGGATTAGGGTCTGCACCTAAGATACTTTGAGACGTCGTGACGAAATGAGAGTTTAGCTTATCAACATCAAACTTCGGGTTGATTTTAGGTGTATTCATCAAGCGATTGATGAGGGACCAGACAGCTTTGCTGTATTTATTCTTGAAACAGTTTTCGATAAAGATAAACTCATAAAGACGTTGAAATGAGTTGCCGTTCAAATAATTTAGTCGGTTATTGAGTATACTGCGCCGTTTTTTGACTGCGTTGGCCGATAAGCAACTATATTTCCGATTTTCAATTTTATATGCCGTAGCTGTCCTGAAAATTTTCTGTTGATAGCTTTGAAAACCTGCAGTCACTCGAGAAGACGATGCTTTCTTAAGTGGTGTAGTTGTTAAAATTTTAGGAAGGGCAAAAGTTAAACACAAAAACAGCGTTTCACTACTTTTTTCATCCGAAATATAAACTATTTTTGTGCTTTTTAATACATTATTTGTTTGCATATCACTGCATAATATGTGTAACTAGAAGAAAATGTGTATATAAAATAATTTCATTTGCTTTCAAAGTGCATACAACTAAACACACAAATTATAAAATTTGCAATATATACTGTAGGCTGATCCATAAAAATGTCCTATTTTTCTAAAAAGTTATTTTAATATCTATAGGCGTTGGTTAATTAGTTCAAATCTGTATGTCTCTAGGTATATCGAAATATCAATTACAATATGTCCTATTTTACTGAAAAATCCTCTATTATCTGTAGGCGTTGTTCAAATCGATAGTTTAAATCGATAAATAAAATAACAAACACAGTTGTTTTTCAAATCAAAGTTTGCTATGGAAGCAGACAGTCAGCAGATAAAATTTTTGATTGAATTCTTGCGCCGCAACGATATGACAGGTGTTGACATCCACAACATAATTGTAACAGTGTGGCCAAACTAATCTATTTCATATCGTCATGTCACTCGATTAATAGAAGAATCCAATACTGGTACCAGACAGTACTTCTCACGTGTGTGGTCGGCAACAAAGTTTTATTTGTATGGGAAATGTTGTTACGATTGCACAACTGACCGATTATATTAATTTGACAAGTTAATGTTAGTAAACGGTATTTAAACCCAAGTTACGAATCAGCCTTCCCCGCCTGTTTTATTTTTGCTGCCATTGTTATTTGAAAAACCGCGTGATCTCCAACTTTCATGACTTTTCCTAACTTTATGTTTAACAACTTTTAATAATATTTTTATCGTTGTTACCCCCACAGGGGGTCTGCTATAGGCCTCTAAAGTAGGTGAGCCCATATATTTTAGTTCATCTACTTATAAGTGAACAACAAAATGTTTCTTTGAGGAGTGGATATTAGTGAATTCTATTTCATTGCTAATACACAATGAACTACCAACACGCTCTATAATATTTTGACACTCTGTACTTAATTATTTTTCGATTAAAATTGAAAAATTGAAGAAAAAATTTTTCCACATTTTTTCGATGTACAGTACTTTAAAAATTAAATTAGCTGTAATTTTTTTTTCTAAAAAAAATATATGCAAAGTTCTCTATAGATTATTTTGGTTTAATTAAGTGCCAATTTTCATCACTATAGTACACTCCTAAAGTAGATTTCAATAGGGGGGGGGCGAATCAGTCCCCCTCGGTACCTGGCTGCGTTAAATATAGCCCGGTATGGATAGGGCTAAATCTGAACTGTAGTTCACAACCGAAAACAGGTTTCTATTTGCCAGTTCATCAACCAATCAACCAATATGCATTTTAAACAAAAAAACACAAAATACTACATCACTTTCTTTCTTAAAAAACGAAACATCTTGTTTACAAAATTGTTAGGAACACACACAATATTATTAAAGTCTCCAAAACCTTTGACTCGTATAACATATAAAAACAAGTTCAATCACAAAAATAATCTTCATACCTAATTGGTTGTTTCATTACTCTAGAAGACCGTCTTAATAATGTTTCGACGCCTGTAAGCTTTTGGTCGACACCTGGAAGAACATCATCACCAACATAGAGGAATATCATCAGTGTGTTTTACTTTAGTGTCAGAAGAAACATCATCTGGAGAAATATCTGTCTGTTCAATGAGAGTCTCTCTAGGCGACATGTCTTCTTATGTAGGAATCTCTTTTAAGAAAGAAGCATTCCTTGACACAGTTCTGTCCGATTCAGACGGAATAACCTTTTGAGTGCCTGTGCTTTTAAGTATAGTGTATTCTTCTTCTACTCACACCACGTCTTGCGCCGGGGCTTCAGCCATGGTCACTGTATGCCCCCAAAGGTCAGATCGAGTCCACCCCCACGCTGGGGAGGCGAGTAGAAGGTGTTCTACCGTTTCTTCTAATGGCGGCTCGCAGACGTCACAGAACGGTGATGCGACCCCGTTTGCCTTGGCCAGGCCGGCCCGAGTCAGTGAGGAACGTCCACATCGCAGATGTAGTCTCGAGCTTCTTGCCACCGGCCGTCGCTTCGTACCATTCTCTACATAGTGTATTCTTCCTTTCCATCAGTTTCCCATATCTCTCATTCTGTAACAAAACTTCATGTCCATGACTTGCCTTCTGTTGTCAGTGTAGATTCTTGGCTTTTGCAACAATACACAAATTGGTCTTTGATATGATTATCTATATCATAACATAAAGTTGCAATATTGATCTTGTTGTCTCAACCTTGTTGTGAACTGGTCGACCGTCTCAGTTTGGTCTTGTTTAAGATTTCAAAATCTGTGTCTCTATAAAGTGTGATTAACTTTAGGAGTGAAATATCTTGTAAGCCTATTGCTAGCTTTGTATACACATCTTGATCCTCGGTCTCACTTGGTAAAGCTGTCAGAATCTCAAAATGTCTTGCACATCTGTCCCTGCAAAATGTAACATCAACGCCAAGTTACAAATTAAATCAGAACTGTAATCAGCAACCGAAAATAGGTTTCTATTTGCCAGCTCATCAACCAATATGCGTTTTAAACAAAACCCACAAAACACTACAACCGATGAAGATCCATTTCTAACAATGAGATAATTAGTGATCAATTGACTTTGTCTTTTGCAATGGTGTACCGCATTTTGAAGGATAATCTAACAAAAATGTGGTTTTACATACGAAAGCTATGACCAAGAAATTCTATTGGAGCATAGATTGGCCCACATGGCGAAATTCTTTTAACTCAAACAGCAAGAAGGACGACCGTGAAACGGAAATATATGGTGATTGTTGTATTAAAAGTCTAAATACTGCAATCGCCGACAACGGCTTAATGAAGTCCAAACTTAGTCTTGTACAGTAGTTCAAATATGCAATGTTTCAATAACGACATAGATAGCCTATCAAATAAACATTTGAATATTATGATATGAATCAATAATGCCAAAAC
>JAUYWV010138146.1:0-19327 GCA_032274565.1 Nematoplana nigrocapitula
CATTTGGGAATATTTGTAAATTGGAATTAGAAATCTAACTGATATTTATATAATCAAGAAGTAAGTAGAAAATAGTCAGCGCAGATAGCGCGGAAAACGAACCACCTGCCTATAGCGCAGCGCCGTAATCTTGCGTGTGTTCAACGCGCGCGAGATAGATTACGCCAGAGTGAGACAGTGTGAGGGACGGACCACAGATAAAATCAATAGATCAGCTTGTCCGACTGTGCAGCTTTAAGCCAGGCAGACTGTGTATGAGTGTGTGAATCAAGTTTGCGCTGGCTCGCTCTCTCTTTTTCTGTCAGCAAACTGACCAATCAGACGACACGTTCTAAAGTTACGTGACCGACCGACCCAGGAATCACGGAGTTTGCATAATAATATAGATGTGAAGTTATTATTACAATTTTTTATATATATATATACTAGAAAATGAGTCTGAATGGAGAACACAAAAATTTCAATGACAGTTTACATATACTGTATTGACAAAATTAAATTACTTATAAATAACACATTATTGCAACATTATTACGTTCTTCAATACATCAAAAATACAAAGTTATAGAAATATCCGAATGATTCTGGCAGGAATATATTGTAGGAATAATAGCAACTTTGAGTGACCAATACGGCCATTTTTGGAGTTTTCATTTCACTTTTCTATGTACAAATATTAATTTCTTCCTCAGAGGCCTAACTACGTCATCACTATGTAATCCTAGATAGTGCGACCGAGCATCCCAGTTGATTAACTTTTAATATTTAATATCTATATATAATCTGTCCGGCAAAATTATGGAAATGAGGTAAATGTTCCTAAACAAATCAACAAAAGATATATGTTTTCTGGTTTTATCCGTTTTGCTTCCACTATTGTTCTATTACAAATATATGAAGATTTTTCCTAACTATTTTTTTCTGAAGAAAAGCGAATCCAAATTTTGCTAACAGTGGAGTTTACCTGAAGTAGTCCATCCATTTCATCGTTTGAGAAGAGTTGCTGGTAGTTTCCACAAATGAGTATAGAGTTGATAGCGTCCATTGTATTGTCATTTATCCCACGACCCTTAATTTAAAATAAAAACAAAATGTAATACAAGCAAATAGACGTGAGGGAACGGAAAATTTGGTATACCGTGAGTAGAACGGCCAGGTTTTTTCCTTCAGAACCAGTCTGTCGTACAGCTGAGCGCATGGTTTCAAAGAAGGAGTTCTTCTTCGAGGTGTCCAAACAATGCAACGGTACCTCGGCCACGTGGAGGGCCAGTTGACACAAGGTGGATAGATGGGAGCCGATGGCCCCGACCAACAACATGTGACCGCTGTGGGAGGAGAAATGAATGCACAATGAAGCTTAATGCCCTAAGCTAGGAACGACGCTAAAATGTAAAGAGGTTAGATGTGCAGTAAAGAATTATTAAGTGTGTGTCATAGTTACCTCTGAGAAAAGCTGACCACGCGATGAACGCGAATCACGTGGGCAAGCACATTATTCGAGAGGATCACCTCGATGAATTCGTTTCCAAATTCTTCGTTGTATCTATTGAGTTGATGAGTGAGTACTTCCCTCACGTCTGCCAATTTGTCAATCTCCTGCAATACCACTTTGACTTGGGTAGTCCCATGGGTGGTACCCGGCCTCTGATACTGCCTGATGTCGTTTGGAAATGTGACAAAGAGTTTAGAAGTGTTGATACTGAGTTCAGGCCAGATCTCCTTGGTGATATTTGCAAAGATTTCGTCAAACCAGAGAAGATCGGCAGTTCGAGCAATTTGATCGCGGAATATTCTGCAGAACAAAGTATACAAATTTGTACGATTATAAAAATGAAAAGCCAAATTATTCCGACACAGACCTGACCGAATTATCTGAAATTCTGTGCTGGGTAATTAAACAATAGGGAAATAACTGTTATGTGAGATAGGTTTCTATTATTTAAATACCCACTAAGTTTTCTGAAGCAGTTTCTATAATTTCTACCGAGATACTTTTGCAACAGGGGATCCACGAATGCATCAACCCATGCCAAAATAACAGAAAAAATATTAAAATAACGCGTATAGTTAATTATTGAAAAAATAAAAGATATGCACAATTATAATCAATGGCTGTTCAAAAGTCTTTACGAAGCATATATCAATAACTAGTGGAGATACCCGGCTTCACTCGGGGATACATAGGGCAATAAAATATCAGGAAACAACTAAATGTTCAAGTAAATAATTTATTCTGATGATTTGGTAGGAAAAAGCAGAGAGGAGAATTATGTTGAGAGATACTTTCTAGAATCAAATTAGGGGCAATCCAAGGGAGGCTAATGGCTTAAAAGCTGTCTAGTCATATAAAATAACCACTGTAGAAGTGACCTCTTGAAATGTAAACAATTTTATTTATAAATTTCGAGGTATACTACTATCACATTTATTAGTAGTAAAATAAAACCGTAGGATGTTTTTTAAATATCGCCTGTTTTTAGCTGTTTTTGTTTTTATTAATTATTTACCTTTAATGGGTCTATGTTACTCCTAGTGAAACGCCAGTTCATTTGAGACCGTTTGCAACCCTCTGCTATGTTCCGTTCTCGGGTTATAAGCGTACAGAAGGACATCGCGACAGATCACCACAAATATAGTTATAGATTCCCTATTGTGAAACAAGCACTTATAGTCTATTCAAAGCGATTAGCGTAGAAATTGAGTGATTTCAATACTATAAGAATTCACAAACAAATCAACGCACATGACAAGCTGTTGTTTTAAACCTCTCTGATTAGAAATAAAATGACAAGTTTAACCGCAATAATTTTAAAATTTGCGCCTGCAAATTGAGGTGATTTTCAGAAAGAGTATCTATAAGTAAAGGGACCGGATCTGCCTTGATACGAGTATAACCAAAATTAATACAATAAAAAAGCTAAAATCAAACAATATCAGGAATGTACCTGGACATTTCATGGACCCAAAAGTCCACCACCGACTGCTCTTCGTCTCTGCTCTCATCGGGCAGTCTTCGCATACAGAGGGCCGCTGTGTTCAGATCTTTCAGATTGAACAGGTAATGCTGGCGACCAGGCAAACTGGACATTCGCAGCACGTCTTTCACTTGTTCTAACAGCCGACAGCTCGCCTCAACCAAGTTGTTCATGACACTGAGATCCAATACAGCCTGGTCCTGGGCGTTGAAATGAGCCTGGAAAATTCCCCGAGTCGTTGCTCGAAGAACTTCGCCTTCCGGGCTGGGCACTTGCAGAACCACAAAGTGGCGCTAAAGGCAACAACCAAAAAAATATAATAGAGATTTTCCTACTGAGAGGCTTATTAATGGAAGGGATTATCCCATTTGACAGACAGAAAGACATTTACAATCACGTAAGGAACTAAACTAAATATTTACGCGATTTAATATAGGAAAATCATGACAAACGTTAGCAGACTAAAATACATACTTAGCTCTATTTATAAAGTTACTATATAAATGCAGAAAAAAAGTGTGATTAAAGTTATTTGTTAAACACTTTTACAAAAAGAAAAACATTATTTTCACACTGAAAGATAATTGGTTCAAATAGTTTAAACGTTTTAAGCCATGGCACAAATAAAATATTACGCCACGACTGAAGATATTTTTATTTTTAAAAATTACACCGATTACAGTCTTGTTCGAAAAATGGAACTTGAAGGCAGAAATACTGGTCGTTCGACAATCACCCATCTAGTTTATTGAAAATAAAACAAGTTTTATCCTTTTCATGTCTTTGTTTTCAGTCGCAGTTTAGCCAATAGGTTAACAAGTGTTGAGTGACTTCAGATTTGTCATATTTTGTCATGTCAGCGGTCAATATCTCCGTAGATATATATACGCAATAATGCTAAATTTTGACTGAGCCCGGATCAAATCGAAAAGGAGACGGGATTAACCTTCACCAGACGCTTAATCGGATCGAAACTCAAATTTCCGGCCGGTTCCGTCTTTTGAGGATACGTTAATTACGAAATTATTGAAACTAAGAAGGAGCCTAAAAGCTTGACGGTCAGTAAATGTATTGCAACTAAAATAGTTGAACAATATATTGAGTTGTGACTTTCGCACAAAGGTTTGTAACAACCAACCTTGCATTAACTGCGTAATTTGACGAATGTATAAGTAAACAGTAACAACTATATGCTCCTCTTTAGTTTACTGAACTATACCTAAGGCTAACTTTATTTCATTGTACGGTTTCAGTGAATCATTATTTTGTAGGATCTCTAATGCCACACTGTATGCGACCAATATATGTGAAATTTGTTTTTTTAATATCAAGCACTACTGCCCTTCCCGCGCTGCACAATATCCTACCATCATGCGCTGATCCAGACCTCTCAGTACCACCCCAGGTGTGTCACTGATGGCCACTGTGGCAATCACATTCAATCCCTCGACTGTGCGCCATTCGAAAGGCCGCTGGCTGGTGATCAGGGTCTTGGCGTCGAGCAGTTGGCGGAGAAATTCGTTGCAACGCTGCACTCCGTACCCGACCGGCTTCGGTTGGGGCAGATTGAGGTCGTCAATGCAGACCTGGAAGCGCCGATTGTCCCTGGCCCCGTAGACAAAGCCCTGGCGATGGTGCAGATTCGATTCGACGAAGCTTTGCAGCTCCGAGGCGACCGCTGCCCCGGAGAAGACAAGGTGATGACTGACCAAGGTGCTAGAATCTGCAAAATGCAGGAAGGAAATATTTCTTTTAAATACGGTAATATCGCACTGTGGAAAGGAGATTACAAAACATTGAAAATTTATAATCTACAGTATTGGTTATGGAATGCAGGTTCATCGTAAGAATTAGAAGAGGTCACATTCTCAACAGATCAGACAAAAGCAATCTAAATAAAATACTCGTAGTATACTGCATACACATTAAAAATACACTTAAATATAAACCGATCTTCTGTTTCATACTCTAAGTATTTTTATATCGCAACAAATTTACTGCATTCTTTATGTAAATTCTGTCCAGGCTTTGTAATCGTTTCGAACCAAAGCTCCTCGTGCCCATCAAAATACCAAATCTTTTCTTAGGTCATAACCAAATTTACACATGTATAAATGGGTCAGTCTGTTACACTTATGTTCAAAGTCGATTTTCTCAGAAATTTGAGATTAGCTTTAGTTGTTTCAGAATGACCTAATAAATAAAGCGTCTGGTGCCTAAGTGGAAGATTGCAGGTCCTAGAGTCGCCAAGTGTTAACTATCTAGTTTGATTCGACCAGCAAGTTGTGCTGCTTTTCTTGTAGCAGATAATATATAACTTGAAAAGTGTTGCGGAAATATTTATATTATAGATATACATAATTAGTACAAGTATTGTGTCCTCGTTTATTAGGTGTTTTCGATCTTAGCTGTCAAATCTGATAAGGTTTGCATTTCTATTTTTGACTAAGTTTATACTAGTTATAATGGTATAGCATCTAGCAATGCTGAAAAATAGAGATGTAATTAGGATGAACAGCATTTAGGCAAACAGGAAAGCATTAAAGTATCCTCGTATCTCATTAAGTTGTTGTTTTTGGTGACCTCATGTCCACAGTCAGACGCTATGGGGGTCCGCAACCCAACTCCTCAGGCCAGCTCAGGACCACCCCGGCAGGGTTCGTTCAGAGCTACATGGGCGTGTGGTTAGTGGGAATGTGAGAGTGCTGTGAAGAGGTGCAGTGTGGTGTGTAGATATGTTGTGTTGGTCTTTCGGTCTGTCGGAAGAAAGGGAAGGATTTGGACACATTACCGGATTTACAGGTTTTTGTTGATTTGTAAAATTTCTCATCAACAAAAAATAATTTCCACGTAACAGGCATGTACTGTATGTTTAGATTGGGAAAGAATAACTTCACGTGAAATGTAAAACTATTTCATTACAACATGAATAAGAAGTCTATTGTTTACCCACCTAATCGATTATTGAAATCGTTTATGAGCACCGACTTTCCAGCACCCCTTGGACCAACAAGGAGAATATTCTGTTTTGCTAGATAAGCAAAGTCCATGAACATGCGAACTCGAACCTGAAAAATATAGAAAAAACACATTCACAAAGGATTGGGTAATTTTGTTTAATTAATCCATGGCTGTATAAAGTTACTACAAAAAGTACTTGGCTACGTTTCCAACAAGTATGGCTATATCAACTTCTTACCGTGTCTACAGTGTCCACCAGGGATTCTCCCAGGAGAGCCAAGTTGTCTGTAGAGATTCCTTCTGGAACCCGGGATATCCAAGGATCCCATTCTCCCGCTTCGTCAACGTAATAGTCGAACACGTTGATATCCCGATCGTCATCAGGTAGACTAGAATATAAAGTAGAGTGAGAGGCAATAAATGACACATAAATGCACAGTTAAAAAACGAAATCTTATTGTTGTGTTTCTGTTACTTACAGTAGTTGTTTATACTACGCATCTCGCAGTACACAGGAAATTTCAAAAATAATTTTCAAATTATATAGACATAGTAAATTTTTATATCAGACTGTTCAATACCGCGATGTGCTTTGACAAATAATAAAAATAGCAGTGAGACTTGTAAAATAAACATAATATTAAATCTTTTCAAAAAGTATGGTGCCTTTTGTCATTGAACTCAATTTCCAGAGTAGGCCACGAGTGCAACCCTTTTAAAAACGAAATTTGGAGATCTTGCGTTTTTTAGCGTTTAATTTTATATCGTTTAACTTGGTCCAGAGGAGAATTTCTTCAGCTCAATGTTGCATGCGGGACAATGCTGGTTGCTGTACTCTCGTGAGTAATAGAAATGCTAAGGGTCATGTTAGGGTTCCCTGTGGCACCCCGGCGTGAATATCTTCTCAAGACGAGAGTATTCCGTAAGAGTTGAACTCTCTACTGTCTGGAAGCTAAGAAAGAAGCAAGTCATCTCATAAGGAATGGTGGCACCTCAAGGCTCATAGTCTTGCCTAGCAGAAGTGGGATGTTAATTCGGTCAAATCCTTTAGAGAAATCAATTAGTAGGACTCTTAGTAGGATTAGTTTTAAAGTATACTTCACATTAACCGGTTACGGAAAATCAAAATTCGATTTGTTGATGAAGGAAGCTGTACGTATTTCTCAAGCGAAAGATAAGTCTAACCCAGAATGATTCTGTCCGGCTTTGTCTTTGTTGTGTAATATAATTGATTTACACCCGATTGGCACTTGATTGTGCATTATTTTTTCTATATAAAAATGAAGCACTATTAAGGCATCTATATTATTTGGCCGCTGCAAATGATGATAGAATATATACTGAAACGTTCATACTAAACTTGTCTTTCGTACAACGTTCGTTAGGCATTTTTTATAGAACGAAATATTTGCTAATAACGCATACGTTAGATAGAAATTTACCAGAACTCCGTATTAGCTATCCAAATAAAAAATGTTTTATACTTTCAGAATTAATCCCTGTACATAACAAACTCCAGAGGAATACTTTTTAAAAAATACGAAAACAATTTGATATTTATAGTACGGTAGATCTACACTTAGACTTCAGCTCGAATTTATATGACAGTTAAAGGTATTTCTTCATCGTAAAATATATTTATGGGTAGAACACTGGACACTTACGCTGCGCTGACGGTTTTGAGCAGATCGCTGAAAGCCTTCTTCTCAACTTCGACCAGGAATCCTCCAAAGGTCCACAGCAGGCACATCAGGTAGAGTCGCTCGACGTGCATTTCGCCGCTGAGCTCTTTGTTCTCTGATATCATGGCACCGAGTAGACTGAGACAAGTCTGGAAGGCAACCAGCGGCGGGATCTCCAAAGATGGCCTGCTCAAGGACATACAACAAAGCAAAATTATTCCACGGAATTCCTAAGTACTACAGTCTGATTGACTGCTATAAAAAGAACTATGATATACTCGAGTCTGATTGGCTCTTATAAATAAAGTGACGTCATGAGATTTCCAAATTTTATTTTTAGGTTATCTAGAGGCTGCCCAAGTTCTACTACTTGTATCTATACGATTTCTCATTGACCGATAACGGTATTCCTACATATCCCGCAGTCAAATTTACTGTAGATTCGCTTCTCTAAACGCGCACTTAATAGATCACTGTTCAAACACTGCATTTCGTATTAGTATTGATACATTTCAAATGAAAAAGGCAGATAGTACGAGAGAATAATTCAAGAGGTTCATTCAGATAGGGGTCAACTTTCTACACGCTTATCTCTCCTGGGCGCTCGTAAGTACCACTTGCATGATTTCAAACGTTTTCACTAATTCAAAACCCTAATCGGTTTCAAATGCGTATGCCTCAGCATATACGCACATTTCACACACACAATAAACGTACTAACCTTGCGTCATTACAAATGAAGCTGATGACTGTGTCCAATGTCTTTTCAAAGACACGAGTTAACGTCTGAAACAAAAATAACATTTTGTTTGTTTATAAAGGCTTAAAGTTAATCTAAATATTTGCTATACATTTATAATCTGAGAATCACAAGAATTATAACATCCACTATTGAGGCACCATAGATGGAATGGCGACAAGCCAAAAGGAATGTTCCAGAGAATGGTCGGTTTTCAATATACAATGTACCTGTGATCCTAATTAGACTCCACTAAAAAGACATTCAACTAAAATTAGCAAATGCATGGACAGCAACAACTAAACACTACAACATCTGGCGTGACTTATGTAATTTCTGCAAAGCTACAATTGTGTCGCTCACGTTGACTTCGAGAGTATTCCGTCCGGCCAACCAGATCTGAGAAATCGGACGCCAACCCAGAATGTTTTTGGAGAAGTACACAATGCCCGTACGTGCCAGAAAGGCCGGTGAGGCGTCGGTGAGGGATTCGGTTTCGAAGACCAATTTGATGTTGTCGCCCAAGGGCAGTCTTTCGCCCTGAGCCAGGTGAAAGACGCGATTGGAGTCGAGAACGGAATTGAAATTAACAGTCCAGTCGGGGAATAGCGGACCATCTAGGCACATCCAGGTCATCGCAAGATTCTAAAAAAAAGATAAGTTCAAACAAGCTTTGTCAAGATTTTACCTAGGATAAATTGATAAACAAACTGGATTTTGTTTGTTTCCTATATAGGCGTCTCAGACATTTTATAAACAAATTTCTACGTTTCCAAACTATAAAACTATTCTAATACAATATTATATCACATATACCGTAAAGAAATTATTTGAGAGATCCAAATATCTCAACTTACCCGGCTGGCCTTTCGCCAAGTCGCTGTGAATACTCCATCAACCCAGTCCTGTTCGGAGCGCATATAGCCGAAGAGATGTTCCGTGTCGTCCAGCATCATGGGGAAAATCCGATGCAGACGGTGATGGCGGGCAGATGATGCTGCGTCAGCGCCACCAAGTGTGGTGGAGGAGGTGCGCAATTTCGAGTCCCGACCAGCTTGTGGAAACTGTATTTTTGTACCTTGGGGCGAAGAGAGTGCCCCAACCAGGCATTCCAGAGCGGACGTCTTACCAGTCCCGCTCGGACCGCATAGTGTCAGACCCTACAATGCGCAATAGTTTGTATACTAGCTACTTAGAAGGCATTATAATACTATGCGTCAAATTTCATGTGAACAATGAACAGAACGTCGTATTCCCTTGTACACAAAATATCCACAGGCCACAAAATTATGTCCTTTTAAAAAACAACAACAAGAAAACTACTCTTTAAAAACTGTAAATAGTATTTAGGTATACAAAAACAATAAATTTACTGCATCATAGGTGGTGTGGATACTGAGATGAAACAATCAAACTTAAAATGGAACAGCCCGTGCATTAAAGCCTGCAAATAATATTTTTGAATGAAGTTGTCATTCGAAAACATCTTCAACTGTACTAGAATGTGCTTTCGTAATATTCAAAAGCTATTGATAATGGATTTTAATGGATTTGATAATGGAAAGTCAAAATCGTAAGATAAATCAGTTTTGAAGAATTTTAATTATGCAGAAAAATAACTGAAAGGATTATTTATTTTAAAATGTCACTACATTTTCTTCTTTTAGTTTGGTTTCTTCATCATGGATTCCATTCCCTGGCATAATATGGCGCTCTAAATGATTTATTCTTTTTAATTTTTTTACCGCCTGTTTGTCAAAAACAAGCTTTGCCACCAATTACTCTAATCTAATCTCCTTAATGTTTGCA
Source organism: Nematoplana nigrocapitula (assembly GCA_032274565.1). NCBI lineage: Eukaryota > Metazoa > Platyhelminthes > Proseriata > Nematoplanidae > Nematoplana > Nematoplana nigrocapitula. The sequence continues at coordinate 10,167 of JAUYWV010138146.1, forward strand.
TCAATTTTGCTTTAATATTTTTTCATTGCAGAGTAATTTTATTCGAGCATAATTTCTGGTTCCATGACTCTCACCTGAGTGACACTCGCCAGGTTGTACAGTTGGACGCATTTCTCCAGCCACGATCGATGCGGTACAAGACCCTTCTCACGGACAGCACGAATCAGGACTTGTTCCAACTCGGTTTCAGCATTTCCCAACTGAGTTTTCGTTGGTTCCGGTATCCCGTAGAAGACGTCACGCAGAATGCCTTTCAACAGGGCTTGTTGCTAAGGCAAAAAAATAAAAACTCTTAACAATAGTTTTTAGATATAATTGAAATCCATTCGAAACGAATAACAGCAGTATTTTGTTGACGGAAATTGTTAAATACCAATATAGGGGTGCCATCAGAAGTGAAAAAAGCAGTAATGCAAGGCACAAAGCGATAAAAAATGGTAAAAATTGACACAGTGGAGTGCGATCTCGTTAGAAAAAATGAAGCACATAAAAAGACTTGATCTATAGAGATGTTGGATCCGGTTTAACATTTTTATAAACCATATATTTTTCTTTCAAACGTTTTAAATTCAATGTTAAAAATCTCTTAGAGCCATTGTCAGTTAATCCAATCCGCTGACAAATAATTTCAAAGGTAAATATTTTTGGCATATCATAATCCTACTCTTTATATTTCGACATTTTGGTTAATAAGATTATGGTGCGCAATGCTAGTCATGGTTAAACAAAACACAACATTGTACATTGTTGACAAAAGGTCTGCTGTCATGTTTCAAGCATACACAATTTTTATAAACAGGAATTCAGAAAGCTTATTAGAAGTTTATATTGAATGTTTTCTTAAATGTATATACACACAAAGCGACTTGTAATTGTCGTATAAGTAAATGCGACAGTTTGCATCATTGATTGTGCATGTCTTTGTCATTGTGATTGTGGTGAAGCTTTCTCCTACGAAAAGCTGTATGACTGCTTACATGTGACGAATGGTATAATAATGACGAAAAGAAAAATTGCTCTCCAAACAAGTGAACGGTTGACTCCATAAGATAATAGAAAGAACGGTTTCTCGACTCCGAAAAGTTGTTGTTGAAAAAGCCTATATTGTCTTCCACCACAGATGCAAGGGATATGGAAAATATTGCGACGACCATGTCTCGAGAATAACTACAAAATAATGCTTGCTTTTTGCTAAGACATTATATTATATAAGACATACACTACTGTTTTGTTATATTTTTAATAAAATATTCATATCATTGATTAACGGAAAACATCACTGCTACATTAGTGCTTGAACTAACTTCAACATCAGGATTTATTTACAAATGAAATGAAATGAAATGTAACAACGTCCATTGATTCGTTTTTAAAAGTGCACAAGTTGTCAAGTAGCAAAATGTCGAAGTAATGCAATTTTCGAAAGAGATATTTTTTGTACAATAGTTAAGTTGATTATTAAAAAACTTCTGTTTGTTCATTTATCGCATCATTCCAAAGATAATAAATACTTTACCCATCATCTCTTTACTTCCCTTTATCTATGACTATGTGAAGTGTTGCGATCTCGAGGTTGCACCAGACTCTTCATTGAGGTGGACACACTCCGTTCGCAGAACCTCACTCACTCCTTCCTGTCAAGTAGCTCACCCGATAGCTCCTTTATTGTCACCTCAGCACGCCTGCGCAACTATTTTTAAGCTTGACTAGGTAGGACAGTTGAACTTGTTTTCGTGAATTCTGGCGTTTGTTAACCGGTTCACTAGGTAGGACATCGTCGGCAAACGGCAGTGTCTAGAAATGTGTGTCAGAGGTTGGAATGACCGCGTGCCACATTTGAGAGATACCTTTCGCTTAGTATGAACTGCAGAATTCCAGGAGCCTGATGATATTTATATTATACGCATCTTCAAGGTCTCTTTAGCTGATTGAATGTTGTAGTGTCTAAACGAATGTAAAAGCTATGAAATTGAAGGGGCAGAACTGCGTACATTTTGGGAATTGCTAGAGCGTAGAGGTCAACAATATTTATTACGATACAATTTGTGTGTCAACCTGTCCAGAAGACAATGGAAATAATGCACAAAACGATATTTGAAGCAGTTCTAAATGAAGAAAATATGGAGGAGGTTACCAAATAAAAGCCCTAACATGTAAGGGAAGTTTCATCAACTTCATCAATTTTTGAAAAGTTGTTTACCAAAAAATCTAAAGATGAAGATTCTGCATAATGTCTTGACTACAGTATTATTTTCTAATACCATGTACATACCACTAAACAAAACATCTTAACTGTTTCACATGTTCTATTATAACTCCTAATGGTGGACATTTCACTGCAAGATAAAGCACTATTTACTTCAGAATCCATTCTTGGGGACAGTATTTCATAAAGTGCGTGTGAAACAAAACCATGCTCCATCTTTGCCGCTGGTGACAGAGGATTAGGAGTATGGGCCTTTTTTCCAAACGGCTTTGCTCCTGAAATGGAAATACAAAGTTTTGTATGTAGATCGAAAAGAGCGATTAACAAGGAACTAAATACTGAATGTTAAAAACAATTAGACAAAAAGTGTGAATTAAAAGTCATAAACATCAGCTACAAATATATTGAGAAGACTGATGATTTTGAAAGCATACGAACTTGAGAGAGTCGTAATTGTACTTGAGTGAGAATTTTCACACATTGCCACTTTTGATTTAACATTAATCAGCAAGCATACACTTTAATATCTCAAAAGGTTTGGGATACAATATCTATATTTCAAGGGATTCCTACCATTTTTGTAAAATCTAACAACGAGGAATAACAAGTCTGATTAATTTAAACAAACAATACGAATAAGAACGATATACAATTGAAGTTCGTGAGCTTGTTAAAAAGCTATATATGGGCATATAGTATAAAATATGAAAATTAAACTTGTGATTTGTTTGCTGCGCGCCATACTGATGCAAAAGCTAAGCTTTATGGATTCGCTGTTTAACTCATTTCCTGGCGTATGATTTCAGAATTTAGTCTCAGATGCAGACGTGTTAATTATCCGTAAGAAAAAGAATAGACGGATAAGTCTAAAAGCTGAGCATAATATAAACAAACTATAAAAGCCATGCGTATATGCAGACAAAGCAAGTAGTATATCAATTGTCAAGAGTGTTTCTAAATTTGTCAATAAACACTTCAAAATCAATCCATGTCCCTATGGAGAAATGAACAACACATGCTGTCAGCGTATTGTATATATACTGTAGTTATCAAAATGACTTGGCAAAGCATTATAAAGATGGCGAATGTGCTTCAGTGTATACAGCCGATAAGTAGTGTTGTATGCATAGTTACCTTGCGATTCAACTTGCTTTAAACTTTTACGACCTAGGTTAAAAATAACACAAAATATCTATAATCTGCAATACATATAAAGAAATGTCCTAAGAAGGTTACTTACAACTGTTTAAACCAAACAGTAAGACTGAATTTATTCTTTAGGAAATGTTTTAATTAGTCATGACCCCGGTTATAAAGACACCATCTACACGATTTAATATTCTATTAGTTATATGGTCGGTTAAACCTTCTGGCAAAAAATGCATATTTCTCGATTTTATAATGTAGCTAAATAATCTTCAGTGGAGATTTCGCAGTGCATTAAAGCAAAGTATTTCTAACTGAATAGGAACAATCTTTTGTTTTAATGTGTCATCGATCCGTTGCGTTTTATCAATATATCAATAAAAAGTTAAATATAACGAGTTTTCTAAGAGCTATGGCATATCTGAATTATACGTTTAAAGATGAAACTCGATAGAGGTTTAAAAAATAACAAGGATATAGAAAATTATTTTTGTTTCCTTTCATGTATTCAAAAACTGAAGCTTACCTTGAATATAAAAAAATCTTTAGAAACAGATTTGTATTTTTCGTATATGAATAAATTTAGTGAAATATGCATTGTAAATGTATTACACTAATATTATGTCACAAAATATACCATATATAAATTGTTCATAAAGTAAATATGTTTGCGTTTTACTACTGAAACACAGAAACGTAACATATAATTGATGGAGTTCCGATTTAAAGTTTCGCTGAATTAGCCTATTTGAATTTGGAAGTAAATTTTCTCAAAAATGTTTTTATCACAAATGTTATGTCTATGTCTATGTACCGTCCCCGTCAAAGACATAGTTGACCATGGACTTCCACAAATCTCTATCCTTGCAGATTTTCAACACATTTCGTACAGTCAAGCTTTCCTCCCGTTCCTCTGGTACTTGCACTTGTATCCATTTTCTAATACTTTCTATGTATGTTAGACGAGGTTTGCTTGTTTCGTTGTTTATTCGACATCACTTGACCGTTAGGTCATATGGAGAACATTTCGGTCCACAGCCCTTCTGACCAACTCCAATACGTTTACTGGATCCAGATTAAGTAGATATGGCTCTATCTTGGGAGTTCCGAATATTTGGAGGCGTAGGTTATACCATCTTGGCATACACATATAAGCTGTTCCGCACTTTCTGGTGTGTCGCAGCTGTCGCAATTTGGGGAGGTTTCTTGGCCGATTCTGTGCAGGAACTGTTTGGTGGCTGGACTTCTGTTTGCCTTATGTTGGCTGATCATAACTTCCTCCTTTCTTTTCATTTCGACGAGGTCGTCCTTTTCCTCTTTTTCCATCAATCATGTATGTTGTTATAATTTTTTCTATAGTCCCTCATAACAAGGCCCAGGAATTAGAGCTGCCTTTACCTTATCAATTTGATCAACTTCCTTTCTTCTCCTGCTATTTTTAGAAATTCTTCATTTGAAATGTAGTCTACCCAGAATATTCTGAGCATTCTTTGCAAAATCCACATTTCAATGGCTCAAGGCAGCTTTCCATCTGTGATGATATCGTTCAGCATTCACTTCCATAAGTTAGAATGGAATAGACATAACATTTCAGGATTCTTGTCCTTGTTCCAATCGACATATTCCTATCTCTCAATACTCTCTCGAACTTCTTAAAATGACTGCTTTGACATGCTGATCTTTCTCTTGATTTCTTAGTCACATTTGCCATCTTCAGTGATCAAGCTTCCCAGGTAATTAAAAGATTTCACTTGTTGAATGTTAACTTCATCAATTTTTAGCTGACACTTCTGATTCTTTGCTTGCTTATTTATCACCATACATTGTCTTTTTGCAAGTGATAGTAAGGCCCTTCCGCTTACTCTCTTCCACTACTTTGTCTAGAAAAATTGTGTCCTCCAATGATAAAACCCTCCAAACCCCCCAGTTCCCTTAGGATCATTTCGCTATATACGTTAAATAGATCTGGGGAAAAACACATCCCTGTCGGACGCCTTTCTGAATTTGATCAAACAAAATTTTTCATTTCCAATGCGGATACATGCTGCCTGTTCCCAGTACAAATTTCTCAGAAGTCGGATGACTTTTTCAAAAAGATCGAAATATTCTAGCAAATTCATAAGCTCTTCGTGCTTTACCTTGTCAAATGTCTTTGTGTAGTCGATGAAGCATATACTGTGTATATATGTAGATCTTTTTGCATTTCGATATATAATCAAACTAATTTAAATACTCGTGCACTTCAAACTACAATACATGTGTATCAAAACGTTTATTAAATTTGCGTGTCATTTAAAATAAACCGACCAATGTTCAAAATTCACTATATGAGTATTTAGCTGATTCATTTAAACCAGTGGTTCCCAAGCGGTACCAGCGAACGCCAAAGGGGGTACCCGCGAAGCCTCACAAACCATTTTTAAAAATAGTGTTTATACTGGTTTCTATAAAATTCAACGCGTGATTCAGACATCTCTGTTGACTGTGTCAATGATTCATGGTTTGTGGTCATGCCTTCATCTCTTTCCACTATAAGACTATGACCGGATCAATACTCAAGCCTGGGAAATCGGAAGCAAAGACTCTAAAAAATTCCTGTTAGAGTTTTGGAAAATTCTCACCGAAAGACCGATTGCAGCCATATTGGTTGACTCAAAGAAATAAATGTGGGGGAAGGGTACCATGAGATAGTCCAAATAAATTAGGGGTACCGGGACCCTAAAGGTTGGGAAACACTGATTTAAACAAACCTGTATAAAGTATACTGTAGTAGTTAGAGTATTAGATCACTAAACCTGTGAACGCATGGAAAGTATGTTTGTTATATAACACTTCTTTCCATCCTCATAAACCAGAGGTGTTAAGAAACCGGTGTTTAAAGGAGGCGTCAGTAGTACCTGGAATGGACGCAGTCGCTTGGGTGAACACCGGCCGTTCACGATAGGGGGGCCAGTATTCGCTAAACATCATGCCACCTTAGCAGAGATACGTAATCAATATACTCGACTATTATACACTGGGTATGAAAATAAATATTAATTATACGAGGATTTGGTGGATGGATCTAGAAAAGTGAGTAAATATAACCATCTGGTAAAATATAAATTGGAAATGGCAATCATTCTAATTTAAAAGATAAGTGTATACTGTACAACCAAAATTCTAGACAGTTTGACGAAGCGTCATTTGAAATATATTTCAGAAATCTAAAGAAGTATAAACTATGTGTTAGATATAACTTGATTTGTTCATATGAAAACTGCATAAAAGAGTTTTACAGAAATGAACAAAGATGCTTTTCAAATCTATAAATACAGGCAAATTTTCCAAAATTAACAAATAAACCAGGTTCCGAATGGGGAACAACTGCAAACATTTTACAATATTAAGGGAAAGTCGAACACGCTATAGGCTTTATCATTTTTTATTCCTAAGTTCAAGAAAATTATTAATTAGTTCTGTACTCGAGAATTTGCATATTTCTCTCTCAGTTAACTACAAATCATTTAATCAATACTCATTAGACAGCGTGATTCCCGAGCATCCCCTTCTCTAAAGTTTATATTCAATTTTTACCACCGTTCTAGTCTACTTATTTCTTAATAAAGTATTTTTTTTTAAAATAAACCCTCAAAAGTTGCAAGATTTAACTGTTAAATTAAGTATATTAGTGGAAACAAATAATCAGTTCCCACAAACGCAATAGGAAATACAGTACAAGCGGTGATATAATATTCTCCACTGCGTAGAATAAACGAACTCCGGTGGAGGATAAAAACTATTTCTTCTCTGGTGGAGTGGTTTTGATCATAGAATACACAAATAAATATTCAACATTTATTAATGTAGTGGTCATCAAAACAAAACATACCATGATAAGTTTTAGAGTAAAATTCACTGTACTGTATTATACAGTTTTTTGAAATCGCATTTGTCGGTACTCTCCACTTCGTAGATACAGATCCTTTCCGAGAAAGATAGCACGCTTTCCACAATATATTTATTAGTTATACTCAAAACTCCTCTTCTCCACATATCCGCTTCAAGTTCTTGCCCAACAATTTCCGCACCTTTCCTTGATGATATGCCCAAACCCTTCTTCTGAAACTCTCGCATTCTGTTGTTTAAAGCATTAAATACTTCTTGTTTTTCCCAGTAAATTTATGTTCAGTCCACCTAGTTTCAAATACATCATACAATAATAAACGAAACTTTTCAATGAATCCACAGGATATTTCTTTCAATCTTCTCGGCGTATTTCTAGAAGAAACCGCGACACATGATCACATGTCATCTTTGCACAAATCCAGAATGTTTTGGATAAGTGCTTTCTGTGTTACATAAAATTTGCTGCGTTTATGGTTATATAAAAACCCATGAATCCCATAAACAGAGTGACGCTCCAATTTGTTTCATCGTGTTGGCAATATAATTCAACAAACGTTTATCAATAAAATTGTCGATAAATGTTTCTATAAATGCAATATCATCAACGAAATCATCTTCCTGATTTCATAAAATAATGCATTCTCTAGCAAGTGAATATCATCAACATCGCCGCTGGTCGAACCTTCACCGATCAATAAAATTGATTAATGTACGTTAACTAAACAGCGATTGCAGAAATAGGCTTATTCTCTGTCGACTCGGAGTATATCCTATTAGTATTTAATATAGGAATTAAGCCATTTTTAAAGACATAAATCAAATAATCATCGGACGCTAAACGCGTCATCGGATTATTTGATTTATGTCCGCAAAACATGGCTTAATTCTTATTATAGTCATTTTTATGTTAAATCATTGAAATCAATAGAAATATCTAGTTAAAATTTGAATAATTAATTAATCACATTTGACTTGTAGTATACGCTATGGATTTAACGGACGTTAAATGTTAATTTTAATTGTATTGTTTATATGTATTTTTCCGGACATTAAATGGCAATCAGTGATTTAATGTCCGGAATTTTAATTAATAAATTTAGTAATTCGTAAAAGAAATGACTATAATAATATTTATAGCTATCCCTAAAACTTTAGATATAAATCAAGATGAGTAATATTTTCAGAAAAATCGATAATAGCAGTTCTTAGAGTAATAAAAAATTCTATTTTAGAGGGAATGATGTATTATGTTTTTCTGTGAGATTTACACAGTGTGTGATAGACAACACAAAACCATCACACAATGAAGAATATATGTTTAGTCATTGCTCAATAGAGTGAACAGAGGTTGTAAACAAACTTTGCGGCCCTCACACTGATCATATACAGTACACTATCAAACGAGACGTTTCTATTTTTAAATTTTACCTTGTGGTTGACTCAGATTTGATTCTTGCTTGCCGGCGACACTATCTTCTTTGACAGTTCGGCGTCTTAAATTGGCTCTCTGGATAGCGTTTGTCATATTCGAAAGGCTGAACTGTTTGTGCAGGTTGGTGGGACTAGAGAGGGGAAGATGCAGATTTTTAAAAGAATGTGTTTCCATAACTGGTATCTCAAAAGGCTACTATGGAATTTCCATAAACCTTTCAAACACGCTGCTTAAATTATATTACACTAATTTTTATCAATGTGTGAATAGTTTGCGAGAGAGAGAGAAGTACACTTATTTCCAAAATATTATTCTATTTGTGGTGGAGTTTTACTTTTGCAAAACGTATATGCTGCTTTACATAATAGAATATACTGTACATAGTACAGTATGTTTTCTAATATAAAAGGGGCCTGACGATGTCAGAAGCCTCTCGGCCGGCCAGTGAGCCCAAAGTTTTAACTCTTATCATAAGTATGTAATGTCTTC
>JAUYWV010138147.1:0-10729 GCA_032274565.1 Nematoplana nigrocapitula
TTAAATTAGCTGTAACTTTTTTATTTTTTTATAAAAAAAGTTCTATATGCAAAGTCATCTGTAGATCATCTTGATTTGTTTAGGTGCCAATTTTCATCACTATAGTACCTCTCCTAAAGTAGATTTCAAAAAGGGGGGGGCGAATCAGCTCCCCTCCCCCCGGTACCTGGCTGCGTATGGATAGGGTTAAACTATATATGTACTGTACTGTATATGTCACTTACTCCTTTGACTTCTGGAAGTTTCACTTCGGGTTTGTTATCTGTCTTATTTTGTTCGCAGAGATAGTGGAAAATATTCTGAAATTAACACACGTATAGAAACACATTCTCACACAGGATATGAGATCATTTTAGAGTCAATAAATCACATGAGGTTTGTGGAAGTTTTGCCAATGAAGACGGGAGTAAAGGAGATGGCATCACCCGATGAAATCAACTATGAGTTTACCAGAACGCCGACAAACATGAACACCCTGTGAGAATAATTTTATAGCGAAACTAATAGATTCGTGATTTTTCCCTAAGGACTGTTCAACAAATGATCTAACTAAAAGAGAACTAAACCTTCTTATTGCTGTTTTTCCTTTTCTGTGGATAAAACTAATATATTTCACACACCTTTTTGGTCATTCCATCAACTTGGTTATTCAGCTCTTATCAATTGATATATTTTATTGCAGTTTATATGCGAAGTTTAAAAGCAATTTTTATTCGTAAATACCTCTTCTTCTCTTTTAATTAGATTATTAATCCAACTAGGCTCAAACGCGAGAGTCCCAGGCACTAAACCGTGCAACTTGTCTAATTACTTTAGACAGGTAACCTTTACTGAACGCCGCTCAAATATCTGAGTACCGGAGCAGGGATACGAGTCCTTTTAGGAGAGCCTCTGGAAAAGTTCACAAATTGACTTTGCAAATTAATCAATGTACAGAACTAAAAGTCAATACTAAATACAAGCAGTCTAGTAAAAGACAGAAACACCAATCATGGGAAAGCACGGCAAATATCCTCAGTGACACATACGAATTACCTCGTGAAGACAGGTGTATTGGACATGATAAGGAGCCACTTTCTCCTCGCCTTTGATCTCCACCGAGATGTGAAGTCTGATCGCTCCGGATACCGCCGATTTGTCGGTTCGCTTTTCTACAAATATATTCCATACAATAAAGCTTAGTTTTACACTTTTGATTTGAGGGCATTTTGTAGGGGATTAGCAAAAATGAGAAACTGGCAGTTTGTCTCGCAAAAACTATAGTCGAAGGAATATACGCAAAATTACAATTAGAAGGGAGAATTATTGTATGTTAGCAACTCTAATTAGCAAATATATTACAATCTATTTTCGTATGGTTGCAACTCACTACAATAATAGATACACTGCAACCAATATAAACATATACAACCAAGATTTATTTACTAATATTGGCAACATTTATCTAAAGAAGGTTAGCATTTAAGTTGTCAGTAAATTTGGAATTCTAAAAAAATGTATTTCCAATACAGCTATAAGAAAGGATGGGGCATTAAATATGACCACCATTTCTAAAACATAAACTCGTAATTGCTTAATTTTTTTGTTTGTCACTTTTCTAGACCAATGCTCTTTTATCTGAGTTCATTTTAAGTTCTATGCTAACTGACATTATAAAATTATTTACTCGTCAAAGCTATCTATTATTTCTTTATGAACAGGAACATTATCCTTTAAAATGTTGGTAATCTTTAAATACATGTTCATCATATTTTTTTTCTAACAGTCAAAATCTTCTAAGAATTACACATTTCTTTATCTGTAGACTGTATCGTAAAGTATAGAATGGCGAACAAAGACAGTTAAAGTCATTCTGAAATATGCTAATCAGGCACCGGGTACAGAAATTTCATTCTTAGATTAACAATATTACAATTAAAAATTTATTTCCACTATGAAAACAACCTTCTATAAAGGAGACGTCATAATAAGTATGAGACAGACAATCGTCCTGTTTTTTAGAAAAATAATTGGAAAACTAAAATCACTTAACGATGTTGTGAAAAAAGTATTTGACACAACATAATTCAAAGACGAAACTAGCTGAATGTAATTGAATTCATCGCATACTATAGTAAGAGTTTGCTTATCTCTAGCTCATCTTTGATCTGCAAACAAATGCTTCAGGCGAAGTTGGAGGAGGTGAACTACGGTTAGACAAATCCGCTAGACTGGGTTTTCGTATAGATATTTGACTATGTTAAGGCCTGAGTTAACCTGGCTTAGAGTTGGTTGGAGTTCATATAGCTGAGTTGACCTAGATTTCAGCTGTTCAGTCGAAGGTGGATTAGTCGTATATGGGTTGCAATATACATGTAAATAAATTTAAAATTAAAATATTTTCTCCACAATTAATTCTCAATTTAAAATAGTTTAAGCCTAAATTGAAAGAAAATAAACTTATGTTTATAATCTAGAGTGTAACAAAAAATGGCCGTTTTGAAAATATTCGAATAGATTATTGATTAGTTATCGCTAAATGCAATGGTAGACCGACTTTTTGTCAGAGTTAATACTAGACAATGAATAAACAAATTAGATATGCTGTATTCACCTTGACGAAGAATCACGTTCTGCTAGTGAGCCTTCATTTTTTTCTCTTAATCTCTTTCTCTTTATCACTACATCCATATTGCAAATCAGTCCTTCCAATTCTCTTTCATTGTTGTTGTTCCCTTCTAGAAGCGGGAGAGGAACCGTTCGGCTCTAGCAATGAAGGGCAGTGTCCTCGCTGCCTCTCTAAGAACTCTTGAGTCCGGATTCACCCGGATGGTGCGTGTCCTCGCGAGAAACAAGGCGTCACAGTCCAGGACCAGATGTTCTGCGGTATCTGTCGCCAGATCACACCTATTGCACATGGCCTCGCTGCAGGTGATTACTTCGCAGGCGGCATACTCCTCCGTTGGTCGAATACCGATTCGATGTTGGTACGAGTTCAACAGCACACAGTGACCCACCCTCAAGTGGTGCAGAGTTGTCGCTTCCTCCCTGGACAGGTCTTCCGCCCCCTTCGTGTTTTTCCTTTACGAAACCAGTCTTTACCATCCCTCTGAACAGTTCTCTTTCGATTCCTTTTTTCTCATTATTGCATAAATATATTTTTGGTAAAAACGGCTGCATTTTTGCTACCTCCCATATATCAATAAGGTACTTTTTAACAGATATACATATCATGCCAAATTAGGTCAACTTCTATTTAAAATAATCTTATTATCAACTCCTATAAAGTAAGTATGGTAGTTTTCAGCCAATATTTTGGCGAACACAGGATGCACTGAATTACCGCAAGTCAAGACAGGTTTTAAGTGAGGCGTGCGAGAGAGTTTTGTCAAAGAGAAAAGTAATAGATGCAGCATTTGTGGCTTTGATTGCAATTTCAAGCGGCGTTCCTGTGAATGCTACATTCTAAAGAGGGGATCAACCAGGCAAACAACGAGATGGGAAGAGATGCAAAAAGTAGAAAGTCGGCACGTTGAAGTGGTCAGATCAAAATCTGCTTTTGCCTTCAAATGGAATTGATGTCGCTAAATAGAGTAATAGTTGATATCTAACGAACAGAAGAAGTTGATTTACTGTAAATTAATTTGTATTTCAATTATTTTAAATTGAGAGTAAAAGTGTGGAGTTGGTCAGCAGAGTAACCCCAAAAGCTGTCTCACAAATAGTTTAAAAGCAGCGATATATTTGAAAAAAATAAGGCGATGCACCGAATATTGTAAAACAATCGGTAATATTGTAAACGAAAATACCACAACCTCTATTAACAGTTATATCTCAAACATATCCATTATACAAAAACAAAACATTTACCATCAAGTAAATCCTCTCTAGGTTATCCGAGAAAGATGCATCGGTAATATGGCTCATATTTATTAGGTTTTTCGTTAGTAAATAATACAAATCCTCATTTGTCTCAAGGATGGTTTCTATGACAACTCGCTGTCAGCAAGCTTTTCCTTTCGTGTTTATTGTATAAGGAAAGCCATAATTATCGAATTAACTTGGCAATAAAATATACCTTACTGAATGGATACTCAGTATTCAGCAAAGCAAACACAAATGCTAGAGAACCGCTAACAGGAAGATAGCAAGTATCGACTATGAATTATAAAGTACACAGGTTTTGTTTGTTTACGCTGAAATCAACAAGTTAGTCATTTCCGGAATAAACAACAGGTGCATGCATAAAGTGCAGTGAAGATTATATTTCTATTGGCTTAGTATTTTTAAACTAATAATTAATACAACACCCCGCGATTTTGTTTCGCTATCATTTTTGCTTTTTATTATAAATCATATGTTTTAATTTTTAAACCTACACGAACACAATTAAAACCATAAATGAATCAAATAGTGTTACTGCAATATACCTATAACGTCTACGCCATTTCCAGATGTAATTCGTACAACACAAAGTGATTCTTTTCGAAAACGGCAATATTTAGTGTAATTAAAATATTATTCCTAATACCCGTTAATTAGACAAGTGCCTGTATGCAACTATCCAATACAAAAATTCAAACTTTCAAATTACGTACTGCATGTTAATGAACATTATGAGATAACTGCGTTGCGTGCCAATATGCGATGATACGCATCCACAAAATTTAATCGCACAATGCAATCATTAATAATTATGCAACCCAAGTGAGAAATTGATTGATTTTCTTTAAATAAAAACGACGTCTTATAAACCAACAACAATAAGTGATTCAAGACAAAATGGTTTGTTAACTTCGCCTATATATAGGACAACGCAGTAGTTCAACATGATTGTACACAAGAAGCGCGGTGCTTTTTATCAACCATTTGGAAATTGCAAATTCGTACTATTCTCTATAATTTGTATTTTATGGCGTCTCAATTGAATCTGAGTTATTTTATTGAACTTGGCCTTGTCTGAAGTACATCTGGAAATATTGTAGTAGTATTAAAATGATACTGTATGTAAACGATGGCAAGTTTGGCAGAAGTCACAGGATTATTTTTCTAAATTACAAGAGAATTGCAAAAATGCAATATATACCTTTGCTTTTCTATTGCAATACGGCAAAGAGAATACTGTCATCATGCATAATTCCCTGTGGGACATCGTAAGTATATTCTGCATTAGGAATCAGATACGAGGATTTCTCCGAGACATATACTTACGAAATATTAGTATCCTATAAGATTTTTGTGAAAAATGAGTTTTACACTGTACGCCATATAATTTCAGCTAGAAAAACAAATATAAAAATGCCAACAAAGATTAACTATTAATTGGGCATCCATTCATTGCTGTCAATATGCAGTACATCCTGTATGCACATAATATATATGCATGATTATGGAAATTTTAATTTATTTCATGAAGTCGAAAACATATTCTGATCTTTTCCAAAGTGTGTTTTGCATCTGAAATAATGTATTGATAAACTGGATTCAATTGACAACTGAATTAATTTTAATCTTATATATTGTGATGATTCTTTATTTGTAAACTTTACATTGGGATAAAAAGCCCCAATATTTTCTTTTGCCCATTAAAATGAAAATCAAGCTAAAAGCGAAAATAAATTTTACAAAGGACACCGAAGATACTAATTGACTAATGCTTTCCAGTATAATCGAATATGGAAAAAGCGATATTTGTCTATCTATATCTATCCAGTGTTCTGCATATGTTAAGTTGTTCACCTTTTATGGCATCCATCTTCTCCATTCCATTCAATTTTCAGCTTTATCTTTTAGATTTTTATATGAATCTGTATTTAATTGTGTTAGCATGCCTTTTCTTGATTTTCCTCGTCCACGTTTCCCCCGAAATCGTCCTTTGATGATTGTTTTCATTAGGTTATCTTTTCTTAATATGTGACCTATCCAGTTCTTCTTCCGATTCAATTGAAGTAAATTATGTTTTTCTTTTATCTTTTCTAATATTTCTTCGTTGGTTTTCCGATCCTGCAATGATAGTTTTTGCATTCGTCTCCATATCCACATTTCAATCGCTTCTATCTTTTCTTATCACTTTCTTGGAGTGTCCATGTTTCTGAGTCATAAGGGCTACACGCCATATTATTGATTTGACAATTTTCTTCTTAGTTTCTATGTTTTTCCTTTGTTGAGCAATTACCTTCGTTTAGTAAAGGCTTGCTTATATATAGCCATGACAATTTCTGTTCATAATTCCTTATGACGTCTACCGACCGATGTGATAATTGCACCTAGGTATTTGAAGCTTTTCATTTATTCAAATTTTTTTCTCTATTTTTATGGTAACCTTATCATTTGCCGATTTCAAGATCTGCATTATTTTTATTTTCTTTATGTTTAATTTCATGTTGTATTTTACACCTGTGTTATTCAGTTTGTCCAATAGTGTTAGTAATTCCTTTTCTGTATCTGCAGTCAATGATTGATCATCTGCGAATCTGATATATTTGATTAGTTCACCCTCTACTTTTTTCCTTCTTCTATATGATCCAGTGCTTCAATCATCATTCTTTCTGTATATATTGAGATTTTTCTATTTGCTATATAAAGTGGGTGTTTGTGGCTGGCGGCGGTTGAAGTTACACAATTTGTAACGGTAAAATAATATTGCCTGACAAAAGGTTTTGTCTCAATAAATGTTGATAATTTAAACTTTAATGAAGTTTGTCAACATCATATATTGCATATGTTAGCAAAGTAAAAGAATAAAGGAAGAATCTAGGTGTGGAACACAATCTAGTGTATTTTTAATAATATTTTATCTATATAGTTCAGAGAGTTTTACACTCATTCAACTAATATTTGCCATATTCGAATATTAACAACTCAGAACAGTTATGCCCTCTATCAAAACACAGATTGTAAAGGATCCGATCGAATTCTAAAAAGAAAAGGAGGACAAAATAGAATTTTGATATCTAACTTCAAAATTTCCCAACCACTTTTGATTATAATATCCATTTCAAGGGGTCCTTAACTATTTAAAGACAACTTTTACACAACATAGTTTAACAAAATCGATTAATTAAAACAAGCAATTATTATTATTCAATTGGGACTTTTCAGTCTTAATCAATAAAGCCTCATTGATAGGCAGTTCCACATTGTCATGAGCCGCACAATTAATTCGATATTGAGTTGTTCTCTGTAGTAGAATAATCACGTTCCAAACGACAAAGAAGCAAGGAATTCAAGAAGAATCTGAGTGCGACTCACCTTCACACCTGTAATGCTTGTACTGGAAGCATAACACAATATCAAAACTCTTGATAACTGAGAAACTAAGAAACCCCTATTGAAGAATTCAATGAATATAACGGTGCATATTTCTTCTTAAAGTTCTCCATTAACCATTTATCACGCTATTCAAAAAGTTATGGATCCGCTGAGAATGGATATTGCTTCGGCAACTGGTCGATATCTTTTTAAATTAAACATTTAAATTCTGCTTCGCTCTCCTCTTTCTTATTAGAAGCAGTTAACCTCATGCCATTACATTACCTAATCAGAGAACTATTATTAATTAAAATAAATTATTTTAATATTACGACAAATAATGTCAACTATAAAATGAGACCGGTTATTGGAAGTACGAGCGGGTTAGATAACTAATTATGATAAGTGATAAATTATTAGACCAATCAACACGAAGACCGGCTGACGTCATGAGTTGGTGGGTCAGTAGTCTGCTGTTAATTCATACAGTCAGTCAGTCGGGCAGCAGTTCCGTCATTACCCAAATTGTACCACACGTCCATCTCGCCGGACAGGGTTCGCACTTCGATCACGGTCTGACCGAGAAAATCGTCAGATTCCGAGGTCAGTTTTGATCTGAGTTTTGATCTCAGATCATTATCCTCGTCCCTAGAGCAGCACAAACACACAGAGCGTGGGAAAAGTGGGAAAGATAACATGTCGTATAGGGAAGTGCAGCACATGTGGGACGCGGCCGGACGAAGTATACTGCTCTCGCATTCGTATATGGCATCGTTGATAATGATAGTAAAAATGATAGTAGAACAATTTCTATTTGAGACGAGAAATTGTTTCACTGTTTATCATATATGTATGAAGTTCTTAATTAGTGTTAAATTCTGGTTTGTGTTTTCATGGTAATAAGTTTTTGAGTTTTCTTTAAAATTTCGGTTATCTATATACAATTTACTCTGTATTTTGTCTGATGATGAAAAACCTTTCTCAAAACATGTTGACCCGATTTATTGAGGCTCATCTACAGTATTTATCTTCAAACTTCGTTCATTTCTTTGCCTACTCGATGTCATTCTACGCAAAGAACACAGGAAGTTCTATTTAAACACGAAACGCCATTTTCTGATGTTATCGGAGAAGTGAAAATCACTGCTAAATTGTGTGTGCACAAGTAAGATAATTAACAGACTTACTCCGGAACTGTCGCGTAATTGTGATTATATTTAGACTAGATTGGGGAACACTTCTTTCTTCTGCATTGGTGAAATAATACATTTTTTATTTTCGAAATATATCTCAAGGCAACCGATTTTTATTGACAACACAATTATTATCAAGTAAATTGATGTTGTACAAAATAACTAATTGCGTGGGCTTGCACCTTGACTTATTTATCATGTGGCGCACGCTGATTGCTCCAACTGACCTGGCGGCTCCTGATTGACTGACCTACTTATTTAATTCAGGCCGAGTCGGGACTCGAACCTGCTACCTCCACTAAGACAGGCACGTTCTCCTCAGGCTTCGCTTATAGACTGGGGTCGCCCAGTTTGAAGAGAGTAAACTATCTCTCGTACTGTCATAAATGACCACTAGCACATCAATTGCCATTTCTTCGGTGACTTCGCTTTAGAACGACCATGGAGTGGCCTCGCTATAGCACTGCAAATACGAGACGAACAGATCAATTATTTAGAGATAAAAATTAATTCGCAATTCCATTATTATACGTAGCTAGAACGTTCGTGGCAATATTGTAGGTTTGTTCGAAACCTAGCGGGATCATTATTCACGATATCACCACACATTGGTTAAGCATTTTTTAAACAAACAAAAAAGAACACGTGAATCACATTATTTTCGATGCCATATTTCCAAATGTGAGATCAGCTGTCCTTGTTTGTGGGTAATAAGCAATGTATATAGGAAAAACAGCTTTAAAATCGAGTACCATGACTTGACAACTTGACGAACGACACCCAATGTAACAACTGACTAACAAAAAGACGCATACTTACCCTGATGCGATTGGAGTACAGACATTACGGGTAACACACAGTAAGCTAAATTACTGGACAAACGTTGTGTACGTGTAGGTACAGTGCCATACAAAATTCAACTACCGAGAAAGGGAGCATTTGTTTGAGTGTGTGTACGATACAAAGTGAAGAGGGGGGGGGGTGAAGGTGAGATCAAACGTGGGTGACTCCCTGCCTCGCTCACTAGTACACGCGCGTAATGCGAATACTGCAAGAGGAAAAGCTGAACTGCTATTTGTGCTGGGTGGAAAGAAAGGAGACAGAAAGAGAGAGAGAGAGAGGACATCGAGTGGACTGGAGGTGACAGCTGATGATCCTACCCAAGTTGTACCAGACGTCCATCTCTCCGCTGAGTGTCCGCACTTCAATGATAGTTTGCCCCAGAAAGTCGTCCGACTCCCGAGTGAGCTTCTGTCTAATCCGAGATTTTAAGTCGTTATCTTCATCCCTGTGAGTATATCATCATCATCACAATGTCTCAAACGGAATAAAATCAGTTCTATATGAAAAGATATAGGTCATCTATCTGTTGTATATAGTCACAGACGCGATTGGCGGATGGGAAATGGAGAGACGGTTATTGATTGTCACCACACGTCGTATAATTCGAGAAGATCACCAGTACTTTATTATACTAAAAAACGGATTTTATTGGCGATACAGTAATTTGAAAATTACTAAACTGCAATAATCTACTTATAAATAGGTTTTGGATATGTGTGTGTTCTCTATCTTCTTCTACATTTTTAACGCTATCATCCCGACTAAGGCACCATTCGACGCAGAACTTTACTGGGCAAGTCATAGTCAAGGTTTCCCAGTGATCAGACCATCGTAGCTGCCATGGCGGTGCGAAAACCTCTCCTCCAATCACAGTCAATTTTAGAATACTCCCGCATGACTGACACTGTATATAAGATGCTAGCGATTACGTCATCTCTCTGATCAGCTGACATCTGCTGGCTGCGTGGTTGTAACCATGTCTGACCGATGGTGAGGGTTGTGTATAGCATAATCTCTGAGGGTCCAGTCACCCTGAATCCCCCAGCCATAAATGGATATGGGAATTCCACACAGCGTCAGTCATATTTGGACAACATCAGCATCAGGAGGCGCTTAGATGCGCTGCTGTGATGGCCACTGCATCACGACATCGCCCTCGATCCGCTGCCAGTTGCGTTGCTTCTGCCAGGCCCAGTCCTGGCCATGTGTTGACTTCTTTTGCCCAAGAAGTCGCTGGTCGTCCTCTTCTCCTCGGAGCTTCGATCTTACCTTGAATTATCCACTTCTCCATGCAGTTTTTCCGCATAATGTTGCCGAAGAGCATCATTTTCCTTTCCGCCATACTCCTTATTAACATCATTCCAGATTGAATTCTTTCTAGCACCCATTGGTTTGTTCTGCGTTCTGTCCATGAAATTCTGAGGACCCTGCGGTAACACCACTGTTCGAACGCATTGACCCGC
>JAUYWV010138158.1:0-10729 GCA_032274565.1 Nematoplana nigrocapitula
TTAGAAAATTTTAAAAAAAAAAAAAGAATCGTTTAAGATATGGTATTGGAGAAAAATGTTGCGAGTGTCTTAGACAGAGAAAAGAACAAATAAATCAGTACTGGAAGAAGTAGGTAAAATAATGCCACTGTGCACCATGGCACTCAAATAAAAGCTGTCCTACTTTGGTCATGTAATGAGAAATAACGGGCTAGAAAAAAATTAATGTTTGGGATATGAGAAGGAAAACAAAGAAGAGGAAGACCAAGAAAATGGATGGATGAGGTGAAGGAGGAAACCTGGACTCACACTCACACAGCTAAGAAAAGAGGTGCGGAATTGCTCGGGATGGATAAGTCGCATTATGGGAATCACTAGAAGTTGGACTCGACTTGATGGTACAAGGTGATAGATCTATAGACTATAGTAATATAGTTGGTTATATAACTGGTATATATAATGCATTAGTTCCAAATATTCAATATCTATATTGTCAATATATTTAGTTATATAATTAAGTAGCGCAGTAACTATTTGACCGGAACTGTTTGAATACTCAATTTTTTACTGTTTAGCCGGCAATTTCATAATACTTCAAGCCAAAGGTGATGTTTGCTTTTTTCTTTGAGCAGGGTTTCAGAGCAGCTTCAATAGTCCTGCTATCTCTCTTCCAGAGCTGAATATACTTTGGCATTTGATACTTTTTATACGTATTCAAAAATGACTGCCGGCTGAATAGTCAAATTGGCTAATTAACTGGTTCAGCCTTCAGCCTCAGGTCAAATAACCACTGCGATCAAGTATATTTAGTGGTAAAAAGTATAATCATTTAAGACACTATTTTATAGGATTGACTTAATTTTATTTCTGATGATAATCTGTTGGTATGTGTTCCTGTATTCAAGGAATATCAATACTATTCATGATGAGAAAAATATACTTGTTAATGACTTTGAGGGTTAATCAAAATTGATTTTTAAAATACTTTTGATTGACACAACATTATGAGATATCTAGTTATATTTACGATAATAACATATTTGAGAGGAGTATGTTCTTACCTTAAAATAACCACCCTCATATAGTGTTTGGGGTGGTCCAAATATCGTAACTTCCCAATCGAAAATATTATTGTCATCCAATAGTTTTACACTGAAACCCTCCATTGGTTGATCATTGAGTTCTTTTAATTCTTTTTGTAACGCTTTAACAGCGCTATTATTTGTTTTCGCATAGGACATCAGTAAAAATGTCTAACACGCAATCTTAGATCAGCTGTTTTATGTCACTTTGGGTGGGATGAGAAATTTTGTACATCATTCAATAAAACAAAAAAGTGAAAGAACTTTTCTCAAAACTTCTATACTTCCAAATTTATTGCCATCTTTAGGTAAGAATTATTGCTGATTTTATAAACAACTTATGTTGTAGTTGTTTATTCCTTGACTTTAGTACAGCATATGTTTCCGAAAATTTGGTTTGTTCATTTAAGGGTCTATTGCTATAAATTATAATAATGTTATCGTGTTTATAGACCAGTGGCGTACTTTCCAAGCGCCAGGCGGGGAAGCTGCCACACACCCAATTAGGCGGAGTCTGTTGGAAATTCCTAGGTCAATCTGAAGAAATCAAGATGATAGGTCAATCGGAAATTACCAATAGTTAAATAACGTAAAATCAGTTAGAAATTTATCAAGTTTTGCCAGACCAAAGTTAAAGTAAAGACCAAATAAAGTCCGCCACTGCTGTTTACAAAAAACAATGATGCAGACTTGATTTTTTCTAATTGGTTTGGTATTTTCTTATAAATAATTGTAATTAGGATAATGTGCTATATTTTATTTTCGGCAATTATCAGGGAAATCATAGAGTATAAGGACATAGAGATTGTTCATCTCTTAAAAATTGATGTATGCATTTGAGATTTTTATCTTTATCGACTATAATAATTTTTTTATGCTTAATGGAATTAATCTTAAACAGCTAAGAAATGTTCTTCATGACAAAACGGTTATTTACTGCTCAATCCCACATTTGTAGGCTATATAGCAGAAAATTTAAAAAGGTGTAATTTGAAAATTTTCGTAAAAGTTAGTAAAACTTGAGAAAATGGATGTATTAGTTGATTATACTCCTTATAGATGATGATATCTGAAATGTAAGTTGAAGACACACAAGCAGTAGTATGTAAATTAATATATTTTTATTTCTTAAACCAGGGCTTATAAACATATAAACATATATTAATTTGTAGGACTTTTGTCTATATCAGTGGCGGATTTTGCGGGGGGGGGGGCAGACTAGATGAATCGGAAAATTGCTAGGTCAGTCGGAAAAATCAAGTCGCAATGTTAGTCGGAAATTACCACGAAAGGCTTATAGCATACTAAACAAACGGTTACATCGATTTTTCAGTCATAAACTTATCAAGTTTTGCCCCCCCACTTAAAATGTCCAAGATCCGCCACTGTTTATTGTTATAGTGTATAACAGTTTTTGAAACTCTTAAGTGTTAAAATTTTATTTATTTCTTTTTATCATTATCAATACTGACAATAGCTAGGCATTTTGCCATAGTGATATGCCACCATGACCATGTCCATGATTATTTATGCCTATTATATGCCAATATGGCTTTTTTATTTTTGCAGATTTTGGATTTTCATTTTAATTGTATTTGATAATTCTGCATTAGAATATAATTATAAAAAAATAATTTTATATTAGGCGTCATTACATTTTTAAGACTAGGCACTTACTTAATAAATAATATTGATTGTCTGACACTAGGACTAACTAAGTGTCTTAGAGCTAGTCCTAGACCTAGTCTACTGTCAGACAATCAATATTATTTATTAAGCCAATTGCAATGTTCAAGGCATTAGAATTAGGCAAATCTATAATCTGATAACTCGTTGTTGTTGTAAGCGACCCTTTCCCAAAACCACATGCTAAGGCCTAAGGTAAGGGGTTCTGTTCAGCTCCCCAGGCTAGTCAATCTCGGCCCCCCACTGCTTCAGCGCCACCTCCCCCACAAGCACGGAGTCTGTTTAGAGGAATTCCGGAGTGAGGTTTATAGGGAAGGAGTCAAGGAGCATGTAAAGAGGTTATGTGTGTATGTTTTAGAGAGTGGGCAAAATGGAGATATCAGATATATATATATATATATATATATATGGCAGCTGGCAGGATTGATTTTGTGTAAGTACTGTTGAGGAGTGGAAATTTGTCACATATGAATTGTGAGAGGATTCTGCGTGTATATTGTGTGAGTGTTTGGTATGATTTGCTTATGGGAGGTGGCTGTTGGTTGAGGATTTTGTTGTGTGAAGTAGTTGTTTACAATGCTTGTGTGAATTGACTTCATGTTGTGTTTGATTGTGTCTTGTACTATTTCTGCTAGTAGTGTGTCGATCTTTGTAATATAATTATATGATTGGTTGTGAAAGATAGTTTGCTTTTTGTATCATTTGGGAGCAGTGAGCAAGTTCTTGTATCAGGTAATGGAGAGGGTGCCTTTTAAGGAGGACTTAAGTTACCTGCAAAAGCCTCGTGATATTTTGTATTACAAAAGTGACAGCATTGTAAAAGTGATTTCAAAACCAACTCCTGTAAATAATCATTTTTTTGTGTAAAAGTATTACAATACTAACATTAAGTAACATTACAATAGTGTTTGTCATTTATGGAAATATACATGTTTTGATCAGTTTGTATTTGATATATTGTAAGATAATTTATATGATTTGACTAATATTCAGCTAATGGTAAAACATTCCTATTTAACAGTAGACAATTAGGCTACTATACATAAAATAAAATATCATAATAATGAGCAAATTTAAAACTTCTGTTTAGAAAAACCTCTTGAAAATTATACATGAATTTATCATAATATAACTTACTGGATTTTGTCTCAATACTCTATTGCATGTCACAAAAATTTCCTGTATTGTCAGACTTACAAAATGGTACATTTTATTAATTTCTCCACATCATAATTTTTTTCTGATAGATAACAACTTAATATATTTATACTTTTCTCTAAGTATGCACCCCATAGTTTTAAAATATGGAGTTTGGAATATTTACAATGTCACAGAAAACCTAACTATTCCATGGTATTATGCAAATACATGATATTGTATACTTATATGCCCAAAATCATGAGGTTTTCATTTGTCAAAAATGAGAGAGTTATCTAAAAGTAGCATGTTTTGAAAAAAAGAAAAAAAATGCAATAAATTTGGATTTCCTTCAAACTACTTTAAAACTGAAACAGCTAAGAAATTCTTAACTGATATTTTGGATTACATATTTTTATATATAGGGTAGCACATGATTCAAATTTTAATAAGTTCTGCTGATATATGCCACAAACTTTTCTTGAAATCCGTTGTTTCATGCTGGAATGACCCATCAGAATTTCAAGTAGCACTACTGAAAATTTTCAAATTTGGTATGAACATAAAGCAAGCAGGCAGGCATCTCTATTTGAGGGTCTCTCTATTGTGAGGAAGAGAAAGAGGAGATGAGGACGATTCATTGGACTTTCCGGCCCTTGTTTATTTACAGAAATGGAGTGGAAAGTGAACTATTTCTAATGCTGAATAAATTTCTTATATACAGACACAATTTTGTCAGGCAATTGATGTAAGTTTGAATATATTTTGTTTATTATTGGTTTGTTTATTTAATGGTTTCCATGTTCCTAGACTGAAAATGTCTGCTTCTAATGTACCTGCTGTTGAACAACAAAATCGTCTCTCTAAAGAAAGATCTCCCTACCTGTTGCAACATGCTAGAAATCCTGTCGATTGGTAGGACACTTATAATTTTTTCCGATTAGTTATTTTTGTATCTTTGGCTATGTCAGCTAGTTGAAGTGTTTAATAGCAGATTGTAGTAATTTTAATCAGTAAATAAATAATATTGGATACATGAGTATATTGATATCCATCTTTGGATATCCATGCAATAGTTATGCTAAATCCATGAATATTTGTTAATGAGAATTGTGCTCTTGTTAAATAAGGTGATCACTGTTCATGCAGCCTGAGCTTATGCTAAATCAAGTTTCCAATTACTGTACAACCCAAACAGAGCTGAAGTGAAGCCAAAATGAAGCATTATATTTTAATAAACAGAAATTGGTGATGAAATAATATGACATGGCAAACAAGTACAGTATTCACTGTAAGTTATATTCCGATCAGCAGGTCATTCTGGTTTTCGATCCAATGCCAACTCAGTATTCACACTGTTATCATCATGCGGTCTTGGTCATCCCAGCTGCTGTGAGTCCGTTTCAGGTCTGGCAATTACTTGTTTGTGATTTTTTTACTTGATGGTTGACTTACTTGACTACAGACGTCTTTTCTTCCCCGATACCATTCTTAAGATGCCTCTGCTTTTCTGAGAACCAACAATGGTGATGCGATGGAAATCTAGTCCCAGCTAATTGAGTCAGATTGGAGGAATCGTAATTTGGTCACTACATTGTGTATTCGCTTTTTCATCAATTACACGCTTCTTGAGACACGCAATCTTCGAACATATGCTAAAGGTACATGGAGTAGATACTGATAGTGAGTCAACTTGGTTTATATATTGTTCATCTAGCCTTTAGTTTCGCTTATCGTGGTTTTAAAATAGCTCACTTGGTATCTATCTTTCAGGCCAAATTGGTTCACTTGAATTGATTGAGTAAAAGGTCAATTTTAATCGAAAGTACTCAGTTGATTTAACAAGAGCCCAACTTGACATGAAAACCATGTAGTTATGCTGTTTGTGCAAAAAATCGCTAACCGTGTTGTGATTGTAGTATATAGGTAATTAGAATAAATCTATTTTATTCTTATTGTCATTTGCTATGTGTATTTGTGCATGGTTGATTTTTTAATCGATTAAATCAATAAATGCAGCTATAAGCTGAGATAAATTACATTACGTATAATGTTATAACATGAGTAAGATATTAATAAAGCGACGATTGAAGCTTGGTGGAGTGGAGTGCTTTCTTCGTGCACATCTTTTAACACTGATCTCCAGTTTTTGGCTTTTTGAATAAGTTATCAAGGAATTGTTGAGTGACCCTCACGAAGCCCATACCTGACACCATTTGACTTTGGTGGGCACTTAAAAGCCATGATATAATGCACATTAAGAAGATTGTTAATCTGTAGTACCTGCAAGCCAGTATATACTGTACACCACAATTGTGTGAAGATTGTCAATCAAGTCTTAAGCGAATGGGAGTATAGTCCGGTTGTGTCTAGGACAGGTCTGGCACAAGTCTACGATAAATCTAGCACAGGTCTAGCACTCTCTAAATAGATTAGATTGTTTTATGGATATCGTAAAAACAAGAATCTTTAAGTTCTTTGGCAATCACATAAGAAAAGGAAAAGTAATATTGATGAATCGTCGGAGGGAAAGTTAAGGGAGAAAGGAGAAAGGAAAACAGAGGAGAGTCTGGATCGGAGTGGAAATGAGATGAGTGAATTAGTGAGAAAATGTGAAGACAGGGAACGTTGGAAGACGAAAGATTTCCCTGTATGAGCACTCACGCCACATAGGCTAAGGGATCACTGATAGGGCAATCCCATAGATGTAAGTTGTACTGTACTTTTACATGAGTTACTATAACAGTGTCACGCAAATTTGAGTAGAAATTTTCAACTTTGGTAGATTGCATTTTCCAACCAATGTCGAAGAGAAAAATAAAAATAGTTGCAGTGGGATTATTATACCAAACATTAAATCCGGAGAATTCGCTACTAAGTCTTTTACGATGTGCTTACATATTTCAAGTTGTTTTCAGGTATCCATGGGGTGAAGAAGCTTTTCAGAAGGCAAAGGATGAAAACAAGATGATATTTTTGTCAGGTGAGTGCAACGGCAGACTTAGCGATAACACACACTTCAATCTGTTAATCGTGCTGTAATGTGTATGACTATTAGGCGATATGTGTGCATTCTAAGTAAATTCTATTAGGCAGTTTAATGAATATAGTGTATTGTACAGCACATGTCTTCTCGTATTTACTGGAGATAGTATATCAAATATAATCCAATGTTTCAGATTTAATGGTTTATGTTTTTCAAATATTTTAAGATTTTGAAATTTAGTATTTTTCAATGTTTGATTTTAGTATAGTACTTTCTGATTAGTTCAACCTTTTTACCTTTTTGGAGAACTTGGTATAAATTCTGCCACAATTATTTTAAAGAGTCATTTATGTACTGTTGTCATTGCTTTTTGACAGTGTTCATTAATACAATTCTTATCTTGTATATTTTTATTCTAAGCTATTTAGATATAACTGCGAATTCTGTCTGTCTGTGTGAACGCGATGCACGCCCAAACGTGGAAATTGTGCTAAGCCAAAGTTTACGTCCATTTGAAGCGTGCTATACGGGGGGAGTGACGTAGAATGTTTATTTTTAATAAATATTCTTTATTTATCTTTTTTTTTATTTTTCGACATCGTAATCTGCGTAAAAATTAGAGTACATGAAATTGTTTTTTTTGTATTTCAGCTTTCTCAAATTACCGGATTTTTGTACATCATTTACCTAGCGAACACACCCATAAAATGCATAATTTACATTAAGTGCTGATAAGTGATCAAGTAATCGAACTTAGTACATCGAGTTTGTATGGAAATGTACTGATTTGTGAAGTACCTCTAGAACACATAATGATGACTTATTTGTTACTATTTCTCAAGAAATTTGTATTCTATCTCGTGTAATGCCGACATACTACTGTATATGTGTCCCCGCATGTGCAGCATGTATCGTACACGTCGGGTAAACACTGCTGACGCTTAGCAGCAGATTCTTTACAATTAATTGGTAAGTTTTTTATTGTCCCAGCAGCCTGCCGAGTGTATGCGAAATTATCAACCAAGAAGCTTTGATTTCCTCCAGGGCAACGCTGGATATACTACCTGCTAGTAAATTTAGAGAAGTCTATAATCCGCTTGCTGCATTATTGTAAGCAGTCAATAACAAGCCTCGACCGCAAATCGAGCCGGGGCTTATATCCAGGCCATTCAGGAAAATGCACAACTTAAATTGTAATATTTATCAACAACCAGGTTTAATTGCTGGGTAGTGTATCAGTATTTTAATTTTAATGTAATTCCTCTTGTACGCTATAGTGGGTTATTCTACCTGTCATTGGTGTCACGTGATGGAGAGAGAGTCTTTCGAAAACCGGGCTATTGGGCAGCTGATGAACGACACCTTTGTCAACATTAAAGTGGATCGCGAAGAGAGGCCGGATGTGGATCGTGTCTACATGACTTTTGTCCAGGCCACACAGGTATACGTGCTCCAACTGGAGTCAGTCTGAGTAATATGCTTTTATGAGGATTTGTTGTTTGTTGATGCGGATTCACTGATCTGAATGTTTTGCTTATAAACCACTTGCGTCATCCGAATCTATGAATAGATTGTTCCTGTGTCATGACTTTTCAGTGGACGGATACATGCGGTTTCGAAGACGTATAGCGTTGAGGGGGGGCATTCGTTGTCTATCACTCCACTCCCCATTGATGAGCTGTTTACGGAGATTGGAGACATACACACTAATGCAGCGCGTGTGAACAGAAGAAGAAGAAGAAGAAGAAAGTTGATTTAGATTGGTGATCATTTAAATGGAAATGGAGAGATTGTTGCCACAGAGCAGAAAATGAAGACTGGTATGTCAGTCTAGAATCTATAGATGGATTACAAGGACATGCTATGCATTGTAGACCGCAAACATCGTTCTTCACATTTTCCCAAGGGAGAGGGACCTACCTATACCACAGGTAACTCATATCCACCATGTCCACCAAATAGAATCCTTCTCACATCCGATAGTCAAGGCTATTTATTGAGTCATGCGAGTAAATGATAAAACAATCTACCCCAGTATCGGAAATTTCCGACTGTATCCAGCTCATTAGTTATGGGAGCGTAAACTGTTTGCTTGCATATTAATCGTTCAATATTACAGACTCGTCCGATGTCTTTGTTGTTGTAATTCCTAGTAAAGGGGACGCGTTAGCGGGAGAGTAAGATAGAGCGAAAAGAAGTTGTGAAGAAGAGAGGATAGAAAGAGAGAGAGAGAGAGAGAGAGAGACAATATATATATATATATAGAAGGAAAGGACATTGGAAGTGAAAGAGAGAGAAAAAGCGTAGGAGGTCCTAGGGCCAATTTCCTAAAACGCTGTAACTCACAGCGGTAAATCTAAAATATTGGATTTCATAAAACCGCTGTAACGGGTAATTGATAATTTGGACTGATAAATTTGAGGTAAAATTGTACCGCTGTAAATAGCAGGGTAGATTCAGCCGGTATAGCCAATCAGAAGGCTCAAAGTATCTAGGCTAGCATGAGACTGTTGCACATATAATAATAATTCTATTGTCCAGGCACCGATCCAAAATTTTAGAGAAGGAAAGATAAATATAAATAAAATAACTTTATTGTATTAAAATTATACCAAACAGTAGTATGTTTTACATAATTAACTTTATTGTATTAAAATTACCAAACAGTTGTATGTTTTACATAAATGATTAATAAAGATCCACAGCCAGCCCCCTCGCCTAGGGAAAGGGCATTCGCATCTATTGATTAATAAAGTATTTTTCATCTATTAAAATACGCTTAAGCATATAATAAGTACATGACATAAAATATTTCGTGAATGCATTATACAAAGACATTATTCCAGGATGTTTAACGGAAAATTGATGTACAATTTACTGGATGTCTATATCAATATATCTTTAGTACATGATATAAGTACATGAGACAAGACATAAGTATACAGGACATAAAACTTAGTTCGTAAATGCATTATGCAATGTTGTCGGCATATTCTCAGGCGCCTGCGTATTCCATAGTTTTCTCCAAAGTTTCAGTCCTTGATCAAAGCTCGATGGATGGGGAAGATCTGCTAAAAAATGTGTTTTTATGTTTTGGATTTTTACTTCATTCAATGTCTGAATATTTGCTGGAATAAGGCATATAGTGATCTAGTAGCATGTACAGTAATCTGTGGAAATATATATGTGATTTCTAGTAGAAAGCTCTCCAGAAATGGGACAAAAAGTGAACGACGATAAAATTCTTCTGAATTTTGTGCCTGTCCATTAGCTCTTAATGTTTGTCAGCTGCATGTTCGAGGGATACGAATATTTGTACCAGCCATATTCAACAACATTTCTATCTTTTTAAATATGCCTGAAAATTCGTTCTCGACAATATCACGAACATCTTGCAGAACTGTTTTAATCAGGTCAACTTCTTCATAAGCTCGAACAATGTCCATGTAGGTACCTTGAAGAAGGATACTCAACGACTTTGTAAATCCAAAAATGTAGTGTACTGATTGAAAGAGCAAACGAAAGACAAGCTTGTTATCTGAGTCAAAAGACTATGTAGTGGCACCAGTTGCTGATTTTACATCTGTACTATTGCCTTCCAGTCATGCTTTTCTACCCACCGTGTAATATTAGAGGTCTAAATGATTTAATACAAAACAGTATTTGCAAAAATAGTTTTATTGATATAATTTGATAATGATTTAAAGATATGTTCCCAAATGGGAACATTGGGGGATAAAAGGTTGTGCTCATGCCATTAGAGATCTTCTGTGATAATTAGGCCTACATAAGTAGTAATGTACAGCCACGCTTTGGACCATGACTGACCAACCCCCCCCCCACACGCGCGAGCACGTTT
>JAUYWV010138169.1:0-10728 GCA_032274565.1 Nematoplana nigrocapitula
CGCACAAAGGAGAAGGGTTAGAATAAGAAGACGGGAGAAGCAAGAGTGGGAATTGAAGGGAAGGAGGAGGAAAGAAAGCCAGCCCAGAGGATGGGAAACTGTAGGGTGAGGACTGGGGATCGCTCAACAGTTTAAAAGAAAGCCGTGGAGGTGGGTGAGGAGTCACGTTGGTCGCCGAGTGACCCGGGAGGGTGAATGCCATTTCGGCCCGTCCATCGTGGGAGGGGTCCGCGTAGAGGCGGCAGTCGTTGGTCCAGATGATTTGATGGTCGCAGTTTTCCAGGTGTTTGGTATACCTTCTTCTTCTTCCTTCCATGCTTTGTTGAAGATGTATACGAGCATTTCCTTCGCTTTAGTTCCTAGATTTTTAAGGAACTCATTCGGGAGTTGGTCTTGCCCTGCGGCTTTGTTGTGTTTCGTTTCTTTTATTGTTTTTTCCACTTCTTTCATTTTGATGTCCTGTTCGCTTTCGTGTGGTGCTGCAGGTTTCTCTTTCAATTTCTTTTTATTTTATTTCCTCGTAGCTCTATTTTCTTTCCATACCTGCAGTTTGGAGAAGCTTCTGTATGTTTTCGCAATTTCTTCGACCTTGTCTTTGTCATCTATATAGATTTTCTCATCTACAACTAGAGCTTCATTTTTGTTCGGTTCTGTCATACCTCCTTGGGATATTGTTTTCTATTTCCTCTTTGAATAGCTCTCACTTTGCTGTTTTGAGTTTCCACTATATACACCACTTCCTTGTTTACTTTTGGGATTTGCTTTTCGTTTTCCTATGTTAGTTTATGATTGGTTTGTGATCAGAGTTTAAGTCATTTTGCACCTCCCATTTCAGTTTGTCTGAGAGTACTGAGAGAGAGAGGTATATATCTGGACACGATTCTGTTCCAGTGTTTCTGTTTGTGAGTGTTTGGCTTCCATCATTCATACTGTTGTTATCAAACCAGTTTTCGATCATTATTCTTCTGTTACCGATTTATTATCTACTTTGGCGTCCCCCATAATTATGTCATATTCCTTTTGAGCAACTGTTCGTGTTGAATGGGTCATTCCGTTCTCTGGTTGGTGGTGCATAGACATTTATTATTCGTAGTTTCTGTTTGCTTTTCATTGGATTTTCAATACTCATGGATGGTTTTTGTGATGTTGTTAATCTGAATATCTTCGGTAAGTTTGAAAGGGATAGTATCTTTTATGCTTATTATCAGTCCACCACCTCGGTTCTTTTCATTGCCTTTGGTTTGTTTCCTGCCTTGCCTATTTGTCGTATAGCCTGGACATTTCGGTATTTTGTACCTTATTGTCATTTTCGTTTCTTGTATCAAAAAGATATTTATTTCCTTTTATATGATGTAGTCTTTAAATTCAAATTTTTGGACAGGAGAGAGTCCGCGTTCCATTGGAGTATCTTGAGCTTATCTTGGAATTCTTCTGATTTGGGTTCAATAACCTGTATAGGGTTCTTTGTTGGGTTGAGTTGGTTTGATTAGCCGTACTCTCTGGTGTTTCCGAGCCTGTTTCGCAATTCTATCTGTCTCTATCCAGATTGTCTATCTCCCTTCTTGTCACATCACAACATTTCTCATGCTTATGATAGTGTTTCTTGAATTTCTTACAGATTAGGAAATCGCTGACTTTTTTATTTGAATTTCGCAATTCGCTGCATGTCACTTTTCGAGTGTTGTATTTGGCACATTGTTCCTCCTGATTTCCGATTCCAATCCTCTACAGTTTCTACATTTCCTCTGTTCTCCTTCTTTGATAATTTTCTCCATCTTCCACCTAGTTTCTTCAGTGCACATTTTGTGAAAACGACTTTTACATTATTTGCACCCCACTTTCTTGTCCTTGATGGTGAACATGTTCTTGCACTGCTTGCATTCTTCCTTGCTCTTCCTTGTTTCCAGTCCCGGGTTTGACTCAACGTCGTCAAACTTCAAGAGATGTTGGGACATAGTGTTTGGCTCCACTATGCCCATAAACAAGAACACTGACACTGACTGACTGTGGTCAGCGATATGACCTGAGATTGACCTCTTCGTCGACCTTAGAGCCGTTCTCAGAAGGGGAAGTCGTCGACGGTGAAGTCGTTCTGCTTTTTCTGCTCCACGTCCTGTCCATACTCGCATGTCATTCATCCACGACTTTGCTGGGCGACCTGGTTGTCTCTTCCATTCCACTATCCCCTGGATGATATCCTTGTCCAATCCTCCTCGGCGTATAATGTGTCCAACATAGCCCATTTTTCTTAAGGCTATATGCTTTTGTAGCTCCAATTTCACTCTGATTATATCCAGCACCCAACGATTCGATCTTCTGTCGGTCCATGATATTTGCAATACTGTTCAGTATGCCCACATCTGAAATGCTTCTATCCTGCGTTGATATGTTTTACTCATGGCCCAGGACTCACAACCATATGACGCTATGGCAAAAGCTGTTGCTCGAAGAAGGCGAAGAAAAAATAGGCCCTCTAGTGAAAGTGGTGTCCGGGGTTCCCCAAGGATCGGTACTCGGCCCCTGTCTGTTTGCCGCTTTCATCGGGTCACTCAAGGTAACCAATGCCAATGGTATATTGATGAAATTTGCCGATGACGTATCTCTCTTAGAATCGCTAAATCGAGGAAGAGATAACCCCAGGGCTCTCAATAGTATCAAGAGTTGGTATAGAAATCACAAGCTTACGATAAATGATGCAAAATCAAAGCAATTATTCTAACACGGGCTACTCCTTTTGACATTGAGCAATGCGCCTACCCCGATATTCCAATAGTGAACAAATTGTCTTACTGGAATAACTTGGACCTCTAGAATTACCCGGAATCATCATATCGATCACAACAGTTTCTTATTGAAGTGTACCATGCTGTCATTACATCCCTAATGTTGTATTGTGCTCCTCTGATGATTGGCCTGTCTACTAACTTAAGTAAAAATTGGAAACATTTTAACGTCGCGCAAATCGTCTAATTTGAGGAAGCAATGATTGCACATGCACTAAATTTCCATCTATCAAAACGAAACGTGAGGAGGCCGCGGTAAAGTTGTTATTGGAAATGGAGAGAGGAAATCATCTCTGGCATCGCATCACTCCTGCTCGTCTACCAAGAACTGGCATATTCGCCCAGCCTCCTGCGAAATACACACGAATAACGCGATCTTTCGTGCCTGCTAGGGTCATCATAGTCAATAAAAATAGTTAATATTCATTTGTACCTTTTCTTATATTTTTGTTTGCTACTTATCTCTGTGCGCTTCAGTAGTTCCGACCTTTTACTTTTCAAGTGATTGTGGTTTTTTCGTTTCCTTTTTGTTGATATACTCTAGTTAATGTAATTTATTTGTGTAGACGTTATGCGTTCACTCAACCATCTGGTGTTACTGTTTTGTGATTTTCATTCGTTTATAATATACGTTTACTTTTTCACTTACTTACTATACTTATACGGTCCTTTTTCAAAAGAGGGTCAATTTCCTAGATACATTGGCCTCATCCAAGAGATGGTACTATATATGACCTATTTTAAAAAAAGGCACTTTCCCGGATACTATCGGCTTCTTCTGCAGCTGTGCCGGATAACAGCTCTCAATGGTGCTGCATAGAAAGATAATTTGCTGTGCTCCTTTGGGGCCCACTCGATCAGCTGCTGCGCCCCTGATTACTCACAAATCTTTCTGGCTGGTTGCTCCGAACTCAAACAACACCTGCTCTATACCATTGCACTGTGATGGTGTATATATACTGATTTTCTCACTCGCTATTCGCTGATCCTAATTTTGAATCCGTGAATATAAATCAACTAATTAAATGTCAACCTGTCCCGTTTGCATGCGACTATTTCGACAGCGACGCTCGTTTTATCTCACTGTAGTTCTATCCGCTTATCTATACATGTATCATGGACTTTTCATGTGAGAGTCAGAGCCGAGTCAAGTACATGCATGTAGCATACTGTACATGCGCAGATGACGTTAGGTGTACGTCGTTCAAACATCGAATATTGTATTTATATGTAACCAGCATACGTATATAATGCGGCTGGATTTGACTCGATAGTGTGTGGTAGAGAAAACACTGCCTGTGAGAAACGTTCAACACAACCAACAAAGCAAGGATGACAAAGTCAGTTCTCTCCGTGGTATTGATATGTATTTGGTTGACTGCAGTCCACGTCGAGGCCAAACACTGGGCTGTTATTGTGGCCGGCTCGAGTGGGTGGTACAACTACAGACATCAGGTAAGCTACCCACAAATCTCTCGCCTATAACTCAGTCTACTGTATCTGGTCTCAATATCTCTCTATATGCAGTATATACCATATATATCATTTTCGTTTTTACTCTCATTCAGGGGCACCGGAACCGGGGGGGGGGGAGGGAAAGCCCTCACTTTTTGGATGGATTATTACAAAACCTTGCAGCATTCGGAAAAATTGCACCAAAATTACTAAAAATGCGTACCAGGTGGGCTTTCCGATGCGTCTCGAGGCACCCCCTTAAGAAAATCGGCGCCAACTTGGTGACGCCGACGTTAACTTTTTAATGTCACTATATTCAGTGCACGAGTTATACTAGTTAAAAGAACTATAGTTTCACAGAAATCATTTCACAGTTCAGGCTCGGTTCCAGGATCTTTATAAGGAGGGGTTCCAAAATTAAAAAAGGGCACATTGCATAAAATTTAAAAAACATATTTATTAGCGTTTTGAACAAAGAGTTAGTTTTATGCGATGCCTAGGATTATAACCATTAAAATTTTATTCTGTCAATCAGTGAATCTATATTTAGAATTGACGTGAAATGTGAGTAAAATATCTGTAATAATTAATGAAAGGGGCACATCGTTTTTAAGGGAGGTGTTCCAGAATCCCTGGGACCCCCCTCCCATGGACGGCGTCTGCACTTCACATATTAGCCTGGTTTTACGCTCCTTAGCATGCCTACAGTATTCACTTACCATGCAGTAAGGCAAAAAATAAAACAAATACAATAAGTAAATTTAGTTTCTAATGAAGAACAAGAGAAATAAAAACTAATATTGTAAATATACCGGGTGATTCATAACTATTAATACAAAGTAAATCTTTAGTATTAAGTTATTACACAACATTTATCATCCAAACTTAGTGTGCAGATAGTAAATACTTGTACTATTTTTCTAACTAAAAATCATTTAAAAATTTGCACTATAGTTCATCAATAATATTGATTTCAATTTCAATTTCAATATTTCCATTAGGCAATTTGAATTCAAAGCTTAGTTTACTGCCATTTATAGCATTTCATCAATAACAATGAAGCGTAAGTATTCTATTGTGAACTACGGCTGAAAATTGTTCAACTGTTTTACGTAAACAACCGTTCAGTAACACTTACGGCGCACCCATTTAACTACTGGATACGCTGTACTGGCCAGAGAGCATCACTAGAATACTTACGCTTCATTGTTAATGATGCAATGCTGTAAATGGCTATAAAATAAGCTTTGAATTCAAATTGCCTAATGGAAATATTGAAATTTAAATTTAAATCATTATTATTGATGAACTACTGCAAATTTTTA
This sequence comes from Nematoplana nigrocapitula, assembly GCA_032274565.1. Classification (NCBI taxonomy): domain Eukaryota; kingdom Metazoa; phylum Platyhelminthes; order Proseriata; family Nematoplanidae; genus Nematoplana; species Nematoplana nigrocapitula. The sequence continues at coordinate 5,564 of JAUYWV010138169.1, forward strand.
AACGATTTTTAGTTAGAAAAATAGTACAAGTGTTTACTATCTGCATACGAAGTTTGGATTATAAATGTTGTGTAATAACTTAATACTAAGGATTTAGTTTGTGTTAATAATTATGAATCACCCGGTATAATATGTATAATATGCAGTGGATACAGTTCCCGTCACCGGAATCCTGTATGGTGGGGATAAAGTTCCAGTCACCGGAATCCTGTATCTCAGGAATAAAGTTCCGGACCTCCCATATGCATAGAGTAGAAATACACTGAGTTCTTTCTCTCAAAATCTAAATGACCAGAATCCTGTGTCACGGGGTTAAAGATCCGGATTTCTAGTGAACCTATATTTCCTGTATAGTTCACTATCCAGTAACTGATCATCATTAGTATCATCAAGAAGGTGTGGTAGTACTTTCGTTTTCTTTGCAGAGGATGGGCTTAACATTGCTAATTGTATTGTCGTTATTCTATACTGTTTTTTAATTTTTTTAATTTTTAATGCAATTAAATTGGATTGAGTAATATTTCAACTCAGAATTGGCTTTACATACAACTTTTGGGCATCTCTTCCATGCTCCCTCTAGAGTGCGGGAGTTTCACTGATAGAACTGTACCAGAGTTAACCTCTCTGTGTTATTGATTGCATCTTCTAAGGCCAAAAAAGAGTGAAATTGATCACCAACTTCTATTCCCTTCATTTTGATTTTTGAATTCGGCAACTGAATTCATTGCGCATGCATATGGGCATAGAGTATATAGGCAATTCTCTGGTTACGGAATTACATTTCAGAAGGTTTTGCAATCATATTGGTTCATATCATTATGCTATACTAAGTCTTCCTAGTAATATTTTATTTTTTATGTGTAGTACAAAAGTGCTACATTATTGTACCCAAGTTTCATATTCATAAGTACATGCATATTGGCTCTTGAGCTATTTATAAGAGTGGTTACGGAATTACATTAATTTGGACACACATTTTTGGAACCTTCTTAAAAATAAATTTTCTGTGAATCTCAAAGAAAGAAATACAATTTTTAATTTTTAAAATATGTTAAACATAATGCTTATAATCTAGGATGACTTTTAAACAAAAATTTTATTTGTTACACTTTGCAACCCTCAATTTTGTGTGGTTATGGAATTACAGGCTTTGGTTATTGAATTACGCTTGTGAAAAATATAGATTTAACTCAAACAAATTGATATCATTGTTATAATGTAGGTACTTCTTTAACTAATTATATCATATAATAGATAGCAATATAATAAAAACTAGAAAATTACAAATTAAGCATAAGTATAACATGTATTGATAGCATATAATATCAGGTTTATATATATAGCATTTTAATGTATTTGCCAAAATATATGAAGTTTATCATTAAAGCAAAGTAAAACAAAAAATGTTTTTATGTTTGTTTTTCATTTTTAAAACACAGTTAGTTGAATTTAGAAAATTTACTAACATTGAAAAATAAATTTAATTTATAAGTTACTTGTTTTACTAAATACTTAATTAAAAACATCTTTCATTTTGGCACAAATTTGAAAATAAAGTGATTTTTCTTTAAAATGGTTAATTTAAAAATAACAGATTCCTATTTTTTAAAAGTGTGTATCAATAGAAATTTCGAAATTATGGTATTTTATGTGACAAAAGTATCTTGATAAAAAGAAATTAGCATTAATTATTTTAAAATAAGCTGAAAATATCAGACTACTAATTGAAATTAGATCTATTAGACAAACAAGAAGCAGCATTAAGAACAAGTATGGAACAGAAACATAAACAATATATTATTATCCACTCCACTAAGAAAATAAATATGATTTAAGCCATACCTTTTTATGCAGGATTCTGTAATTCTGTAACCATGTAATTCCGTAACAACATAATTTTGTAACCACTATTTACATAAACTACTTATAGGTTATATATTGCTACAATACTATTTTTGTTTAATAAAGCATGTAGTTTAATTCGAATTTTTGTGTGTGTAAATTGGATGACAACTTTTTATTTCAAATAGAAAATAATAGTTTTTCGGTTATGGAATGACAAGGTCATGGAATTAATTTTCCCCTGAAATAACAGTAATTATCTTTCTATTTTTATATATATGATTTAAAATATGTTGTATGAACTTAAAGGAACACATATAATAGTAAAACAGTTTATTCTACTTCATTGACCCAATTTACAACTGTTGTATCAGGATAAACTAACAAAAAACGTGGAATTTGAGAGTGACTACTATTGTTGAGTTTTACTTATTAAAAAAATTTTTTTAATACATTGCTATCAGATTCAGAATCTGCATAAATTCTGAGTATCAGGTCAGGTCAGGTCTGGGTGGAGTATCGCCTTTATTTCAGTACTCCAAGTCCAACAATAGATGAAAGGACTCAAAGAGGGTTGCAGGGCAGAGCTAGAACTCACTCATCCGACCATCCCATTTGCTTGGTCTGCGGAATCCCAGGACCCAAATCTACCGGCGAAAAGTTCCTACATGTATTCCTCCATTCTATTATTTTTATTTCCTATGCTTAAAATTTTATCTATTCTATTTGCATCCTTAATAATATTATATTTAGTCCTAATCTCCCTATAGTTTCGGCATTCTAGTATTATATGATAAATATCTTCTTTAACCCTACATGTTTGTTGGCATAGTTTCTTTTCATCTGTCCCCCCCTTTTTGCATTTGTTAGGATGGTTCCACTTTGGAATAGCTGGACAATCTTTTCCCTATTATTATTTTTCCGTAGTCTCTCTTCGTTTATCTCTTTTTTGCTTTCTCTATAATGTTTCAAGTCCACTTTTGCTTCCATTTCCTCTCTCCATACAGTTGTTTCCTTATCTCTAATCTTTTTTTAATGTATTGCTATCTATTATTTCTAACTCATCTAAATTTAAACCTATCCTATTTATATATTCGTTACAGTTTTGAATCCACTGGGTTTTTTTATCCCATTCCTTCAGGATCAGATTCTTTAATTTATATGTATTCTTAAGTATGTGCTGCAATGACCCTAGTTTCATACTAATGTCCCTATATTGGTGTGAGCTAATACCTATTTCCCCTTTTATATATGTGTTTGGTGTTCTTTTTGGAATATTTAAAATCTGTTTCATTATGGCCATTTGTATCCCCTCTAACTTATTAATATCTGCTTTAGACCACTTATATGCTTGCATTCCATGGAGAATGGTAGGCAAAATTGCTCCTTTCCAAAAACTCTTTCCTATTCTTGCTTTGTAGGTTTTTCCTACTAAGATGCTATTGATCTAAAACTTATATTATTCAGCTTTATCCAGTTTTTCTTTTATATATTCTTTAAAAATATTGTTTCTATTTTCTATTTTAACACCTAAATATTTAATGCTGTTGACTATTTTTATACCATCTACCTCCGTATCATCATTTGTGCTATAAAAAATTATAATCTCACTTTTCTCTATATTTAATTTTAACCCAATCTTCTGGATTTTTCTCTAATTATATTTATTTTTCTAATAAGTTCCTTTTTTGAGTTGGCTAGCACTAAATAGTCATCTGCATAGAAAAGAACATTTGAGTCTTCGTCTTCCTTTTTTTATTACTTTATTAATAATAATATTAAATAAGGTTGGTGAAATCTTGCAGCCTTGCTTTATCCATTTTGTCTTATTGTAGGTACCTATAGTTTGGCCTTCCTTTACTAACTCACAAGTATCTATTTTATATAATTTAGCTATAGTCCTGATCATTTTATGTTCTAACCCTAATTTATGAAGACACTTTATAATTTCATCTCTTTCAATGGAGTCAAAAGCCTTTTCTATATCTATTGAGTCTATACACTTTTCTTGTTTCCATCTTTTTGCTCTTTGTAGTTCCAGCTGTAGCGTTAATAGGTGTTCTTCCATTCTTCTGTTTTTGGTAAAGCCTGCTTGCTCTTCTTTCATAATTTTATTATTTATAAGGAATTGGTTTAATTTGTTATTTAATATATGTGAATATTTTGTATGAGATGTTGGTAACTGTAATTGGCCTAAATTCTTTAGCTAATAATTGTCTCTTTTTCTTTTTTGACATGATGGTTATTCTGCTCCTTTGCCAGCTAGCTGGTATATCCTCCTCTATTATTTTATTAAAGCATTGTGTTAGTTTTTCAATAAACCTAGGGCTATCAGATGTTCTTTGAATAGTTCTGCCTTAAGACCATCTGGTCCTGCTGCTTTGTTATATCTTAAATTCTTAATGGCCTTCTCAACCTCCCTTGCCTCTATCTGTCCTGGCATTCCATATCCCCTGTCTCTTTGCATAGCTATGTTCTCTGTGGACCTGGGTGTCATGCCCCTCCGTTAACACATTACTCTTTGCCAAAACTTCTAGGTTACCCACTTCTCAACTTGTTTGGTAGATATTATTCCAAAATTGGTTTATCTCCTTTTGCCCTTCTTCCTTACTTAACTCATTTCCCTGGTCACCTATAATTGTTGTTGTCTGCTCTTTATTTGTCTGTGTAATTAGTTTTTTTTATAACTTCCCATACCTTCTTATTTTTCTTATTTAACATGATTTCCCTAGCTACTTCCAATTCTTCCACTTGAAGGGTTTTCTTTACCTCTTCTTGTATTTTTTTTTAGATTTATATTCTCCTTTAAGGTTAGCCACTAACTTCTCATTTGTCTATTTATTCTTTTTCTTTGCTTTATTTTAGTTATAGCATCTAATGTCAGCCATCTTTTCCGAAGTCGTGAAAGGTTATTATTTTGCCATTGTGTCCTTAAGCATTCCTCAGCTGTTCTTTTTATTATGCTTTCAAGGTTTTCTAGGTTGTTACTATGTATAGTGCTTAGGTCATTTGTGACTTTGTTTTTATATTGTTTAAGCCTTTCAGGATTTTTAATATTCTAGTAATATGTCTTATCTTTTGTTTTTTTGATTTTATCTTTTGTATTATTTATAAAAAAACTATTTTTATTGCTAAATGGTTATGATTACTAATGTCTACTTCTTTCTCTTTATTCATTTCAATCATATTTTTGGAGAATTTTTCATTTTTCAAGAAGACAGTTTGTACGTAGCACATCGATTATTTGTATGCACTTAATCATTGTAGGCAGGCAGCAGCAGGCGACAGTCATTCAGGTGAAATTGTGCACACAGTACGTACCT
>JAUYWV010138180.1:0-10728 GCA_032274565.1 Nematoplana nigrocapitula
CATGTAAAATATATTATGATGATTCAGTAGGAAAATACTTTCTTTGGATCAAATCGGGGTCATCCCAAGTGGGCTAATTGGCTTAAACCCTACAGTAGAAGTGTACCTCTTGATATGTAACCAATTTTATTTATAAATTCCGAGGTATACTACTCTCAAATTTAATCATAGTAAAATAAAACCGTAGTATTTTTTAAATATCGCATATTTTTACCTGGCTTTAAATACTGTACATTTTTATTAATTATTCACTTTTAATGGGTCTATGGTACTCCCAGTGAAACGAGACCCTTTGCAACCCTCTGTCATGTTCCGTTCTCGAGTTATAAGCGTACAGAAGGACATCGCGACAGATCATCGCAAATATAGTTATAGATAAGTTGACCTGTCGTTTTGTTGTAAATTGTTGCAGAAATTTGTGAGAAAAATGTGAGGTATAACAAAAACAACACTTTATATTGACTTAATAACCATCAATTTCAAAACGATATATTTAAAATTCGGATTCAGTTGTTTAATTTTAGTTTCTGCATTATGCGAAACTGATTTAACGCAAATCGCGCCTCCCCCCCCCCCGGCTATACGGGCCTCTATCTAGTACATATTCCGCTGCCATTAGAATCATCTAAACGTGTAAAAGCCATTAAAATTATTTAAAAAATGGTAAATTCTAAAGTACAATTTGGCTAAAACGTTTTTGACACATTGACATTTTAGTGAGTGACGCTGTGGAAGCTCAAAAATGTAAAATGCATGCATGGGTGCGGGTTCCTGAATGCGTTACCAACCATACTTGATTGTACAAGGAAAATAGATTATACTTGGCCAGTTATGCTGTGCTACTCCGATATAAGGAATGCCACTTTCATATTAACATGGGTATACAATGCACTGCTTATAGGGTTTTGTGCAACTGTTTGCACTGTTTTACTTTCTTTCAACAGAACCTTCTATATTATTTAAGCGATGTACATTATGGTGAGGAGGAACTGCCAGCAACTCAGAAATTTATTACTAAATTTATTGAAAGTAGATGGTGGTTGTTCATGTTGTCTCTCTGTTAAATTGGTTAAAAATTCTCTATAATCTCGGAATGTTAGAACACGGAGACCTTCCCAAAATAAATTGTCTGTCTGTCTACGTGTTAGCTATCTCCTCCTAGACCATCCATCTGAGAGAGCTGAAATTTTGGGTACACATCATTTGAATTGCGGGGCAGGGCATTCACTATATTATGTCTAATTCACATCCTTATGGGTGTCAAAGGTCCCGTTTGAATGGTCTGTTTTAGGACATTTAAAGACTACCAAAACTATTCGTCACTTTGATACCTGTTCTTCATATGAGGATCTTAATGAAATTTCGTGCAGATAAAGAACACCTTACGTCGCAGTGAAATCATCACTGACCGTAGTCATTATTGATTGATTTGTTGTAACATCTCCAAATTTCCATTACTGATTGGAACAAAATTTGCCGCATTTGTACATAACTTAATCAGAAAACATACTGCAAAATTCTAGAATAATCGATCATTAATATCAACGAAGAATCAACCATTTGAAAATTATTGATCATTTTGTTAACTAATGAACATACAAGCAAGCAGACTTGAAAATTGAATTCCATTGAAATTATATAGTTGACATAGTGATTGTAATTCGCGACAAAATGCCAAAGAGAAGAAAATCAACTAATGGCTTCCAGTCACGGGCTGTCAGGAGCATGAGAGTGCATCGAAACGAAGAAACGACACAACGCACAGCTCGCCTTAAAAGCAACTGCGCGTCAACATCCCGAGAACGCGACTGCGAAAGCCTTATACAGCGAACTGCCCGTCATCAAACAAACGCTATGGGAGCCACATGGGGCATTTGATTTGAACATTTATTACAAGTGATATTTTTTGGTTACTCTTTTGCAACGATGCGACAGTAATGTTTCCTGCCGATAAATTGAAATCCACCAAAACATCCAGAGCCAAGGTATAAGCAGAGAATGTAGTTTCACCATGCCGTTGATTCAAACAGCAGGGGGGAGGGAGCGTTTCCTGAAAAAGAACATCATTTGATAGTTTTGATATTTATTCCGCCGTTTGTGTGCAACAAAATTACCACTGAATATTCGCCCAAACACAACGAGCGATCGCATTCAGTGGTCCGTGACATGCTGGAACACTACGGATAGGAAGATCGGAGAAGTAAAAAAAAAACAGCTGTAAGTAAATGACAACCGAATATGTTCAGCAACAATGTTGGCTTAAATTTGGGATACATTTCAAAATTAAGAATCATCATTATTTATCATTTGTCACTACTAAGCTTAACGGCAACATCATAACTTTCATTATTGTTGATTTCTGCATGGTGACAAACAAATTATCTGAATTGATGAGAGTATTTCTGTGTTAAAATTGATTTAGAAAATTTCTAAATCTTATGATTGATCATATATTTATATGATAAAGGTGTTATAATGGAATCATTAAGCATTTGGTTTTGATGTTGGATAATTTTTTAAAACTGTCTCCGCTATATATATACAGTATATTGAAGTTCAGATTTAGATAAGTTAGCTAGAGCCTAGAGTTATGCTATTAATATCGCGTTCAGTTGATGCTTGCCAACTGATAACATTGTTTGTAGGGTTATCGGGCGTAATACCGTTTCTCTGTCAACCTATGTTCAAATATCTCGTGCTTACAAATATAAAGGAACTTTCGACTTCCGCGTATTTGCATAGTTGCAAGCATCATCGTCCTATCTGAATAGGAATTCTTTTTTGCGCCGAAGGTTTCTGTTGTCGTGACAACGGCAGGGCAGTGTTTATACGAAGTTGTGCAGTTGCCATTAATTATTATTTGTTTTGTTATTGACGGTAAAAATAAATAAATTGAAAATGCAGCTTCACTCCCGTCCAAAATCTTTAGAAACAAGGGAATATTTTTGTAATATTTATACTACTATTAGTAGTATATATTTTAAATGTAAATTGTATTAAATCAAATTTGTTTACTTAGGTTTGGCAGGACAAAATGTCTTACATATGCTTTTCTCCGGTGTTATTTCATAGACCTAAAGTTTTACGTATATCGCAGTGCACATCGACCGACCAGAAATGCAAACAATTTGTTGGTCGATCTCGGCAATGTTTACTGACCTGACATTGTCTTTTATCCCCGTTTGATAGTCAGCCAATCAAGTGTCAAGCTGCGGAAGGGTGCAAAAATATTCATGTCTCACTCAAACACAGTGAGTGTGTGTTTGTTTGCTGCGAACGTCATGCGTGCTGAATGGGTGACTGTGCTGTTTGTCATTGATGGCTTTGTGGATGAAGTGCAGGTGGAGGGGGACTAGTGATTCTGCTCTAATCGATCCAACCGATAATGCTCGCTCGCTTAAAAATCGATTTTTTTTAATATTTAGATAGTGCTTATAATACTAACCTTATTAATTACTACACGGTGTCTAATACCTTCGACTTCCCGATGCCCTCTTCTATCCTAAACTTTGAGTAAATAAATATCGAAAAATCGCCAAAAATATCCTCGCCATATAGACATTTGTAAAGCTAGCCCACTCTGTTAAACATAAAATTCAGCTAATTAACTTTTCCAACCGACTACAGTATATGTTATCTGCCAACACTGCCCCACTATCTTGATATAGTTGATCAGAACACGTGGGAGCATCTCATAAACGTGGAAACATCGTATCGTTTGACCCCATCCATCTGTTAACCTTTCACTATGCTTACTTATTATAGCGATGACGCTTGTCTGACTGACACAACTGTTTGTCACCGATTTTGGAATTTTAACCATCCAATCAAGAAAATGACGGCAACAGCATTGACGACACTGCCCTCATCGCCAACATCACCATTAATGTGCAAAACTTAGAGAAAGTGGTCCATTTTAAATACCTCGGCTCTTTGAAGTGGTAACTGTGTAAAAGACTTCACAACACGTATTCTCATGGGAAAGATATGACTGAACTCAGCCGTCTTCCTGGGAAGTATCGAAGTCTACTTCACTCACTCAAAATCAGACTGGTTAAAAGACCCGCATATATACAGTTATGATGCTTGGACGGTGAAAGCGAAAGACAAAAAGAAGATTGAGTCAACAGAAATGGGGCTTTGGAGACAGCTGCTCCAGGTTAGCTGGCATGAATGAAGAATCGATGTGAGAATCCTGCAAGAACTTGGAATACAAAGAGGGCTTCTACACCATATGAGAAAAACCAAAGCTTTCCTTTTGGGACACAGGTGCCGTCCTATAGTGGCTGCCAAGCAACAAGACCTGTCGTACAACCAAGGACAACTGAACGGAAGACGGAGACAAGGACGGCACAGAGTACAGTACTGCGACAACATCAAGAAATGGATGGGACACCCAATGGAATGGTGCACCCGTGCAACCCAAGAGCGCCGAGGTTGGAGGTTTGTCGTAGGGTGACGGCCAACGTTCAGCAATGACCATGCAGAAGAAGCGAGAATCAGGAATCAGGTCAATCCACTATGGGTTGGCAAGCTTGCTGTCTGACAAGACGTCTAGTGATGTTTCATGCTTGCACCAAAGGAAATTTGGAGATATTGCACATAATGTGTTACAACAAATCAATCAATAATTAATTTAATAATGCGGAATGCAATGTGATTGCTGGTCAGTGTTGATGATTTCACTGCGTTTTGAGGTTTTCTCTAAATCCACGAAATTTAATTGAGATCGCATTTTGAAGAACATGTATAAAAATGACGTAGAGGTTTGGTTGTCTCGAAAGGGTCTAAACAGACTCGTGAAACGAAACCGTGGCACCCATATATATAAATACATATGTGTTTGCCTGATGGCCTAGGAGGAGATAGCGAACATAAACACACTTTTTGAAAGCTCTCCATTGTTTCACATTCGGAGGAGTTGGAGTAGGCTAGAATCGGTAGACTAGAGTTTCAGTGTCTCTCTTAGCGTTTATTGGACCTTCCTTTTTACCCCTCCAGAATGGGCTCTCAAAGGGTGCATCGTGGGAAATGACGTCAGCTGCAAAGCGGCTATCCGCACCCTGAAAGCGAAGATGTCCGATTTCGGCATATGCGGCTGCGACAGCGAGTTGCCGCGGAACAAGAGCGAATACAGCCGGTGCAACCAACTCTGGACCAGCCTCAACTCGCACCCTTGTCTGTTGGACCAACCCGAATTTCTGCCGAAGAATTTCGACCCGGGCGACTTTCTGCCGGAGGAACCTGACCCGGTCAATCCCTCCCCCAATGGCAACGAGCAGCCAAAGCAGGGTAAGTGTTGCTTCCTATATATTGATGCGTGCAAACCATACTTTCTCTCTGTTCATTCACCCTTATTCATTGGACTGGCGAGTGAGAAATATCGTGTTGGATGGGATATACCATAGAGGAACTACGTTTACAAACATACTCTATCTGTGACATTGTGTTGGACGTAATGTTGACTGTGTGAGAGAAACGTGACATTGTGCTCGTAACAGAGAGAGAGAGGGAGGGAGCTCTGTGGGCATTTCCTGGACTGAATTTGACATCGGCGGTACTTTGCTCCATATACAGGAGTAAACTGTGTCATTGATAAATCTTGGAATTTTGATTTTTAAGTTAAAACAATTTGGAAATCTCCCCATTCTCCTGCTGTTCGTACTAGCCATACTACAGATTCAAACACCCGGAACTGATACATACGAATTTCAGAGCAGTCGCTGCCAACCTAAGTTCCCGTGGACCTCTTGATACACAGCAGCGCATTTCTGCTAATTTTCGGTCAACAAGAAAAAGTTTCCACGGTTACCACGCAGTTCGACGAAACACTATACGTAAACTAAAGTTAACCATTTGAAAAGGAAAATATGGCAGAAGCATTAATAGCTTTATACCTATACATCAGTTTTTTTTTCAAAAAACAGAATGGTACATAAGAAGCCTATATAGCTGAAGAAAATGAAAGAAGAAGATATTGACCCCTTCTCAAACGTACAGTAATAATCGGGTTTTAAATATGAGGAAAACATATTGTTCGCGACAACGTCCTTATTGCTGGATGCTGTGTTATTCTGGCATTTAGTGCTACAACGCGTTAATTAATTGGCTCATTACTAATTAACCATCCGATTTGAGGTTTGCTATGCACATTTTCCTTTTGGAACAAATAATTTTCACTGTATGAGGGGAAACCAGGGCAAAAAGGAACACATCAATATTTCTATATTGGGCGTTTAATTCGAATTTACAGTATACTTCTAGAGTGCGAGCGATGTTTATCGAAATGTTTTCTGATGTAAATATTATTTTTCATTTATTGTTATCGATTGATGACGTAGCACACGCTCATTGGCCCAAATCTAGGTCAAGTTCAAAATTAACTCTTGAAAGGTCATTCTTAGCAACCCCAAAAGTAGATCGTTTGGTAGCGTTAGAGAAGACTGTCAAAATTTAAAAAAATTAAGTTTTGCCCCAGTCATGCGGGAAAAACAGAACAATCCTTTTCTTAAAAATTTGGTCTAAGTATTTACTTTATACATTTTATCTGTAAAAGAAAACAAAAGAATTAAATCACTGTTAAGTCTTCCATTTTACCCGCTGTCCCCTATACAGAATTAGGGGGCAATTCACAAACACATAGACAGACACGCGAAGAGCAAATTCTAGGTATATTTTGGTGTTTATATATAGAGAGATTTGTGGATAGTGAAATCGGAAAGTTGACAGACAGACAGAGAGCTAAGGTGAACCAAACTGTGGGCAAATCGAGCTGCGAGGGAGGGAATCAAGTGCGGGAAGGTGGGAATTAGAGCAGGAGGTATTTTGCCGTATTTGTAGTCGCACGGCGTTAACTGCTATACAGTGTACTTTGGCAGAACACACTTGAACTTTGACTGACTGCCAAAAGCAAATGCCACTTGGTTGGTGCAGATTGTAAAACATTTTTTTTCTTGTGTACTGCAGGTTGAAGTGGTTTGACGTAAGGTCGCTCTTCTTCAAGCATCACCAGAGATTTGACTGATTATAGGTCGACTTCGGTTTGGGTGATGAAAGTTTTTATATCGTGACAACGTATTCGTGCAAATATTTTTGTTTCTTTATTGACAGTAGAAGGAAATTGTGAAAATTCCAACAAAAAAATTTAAAATGTGGCTGCTTTGGGAAGAACTCTGATCAATGTTTGAAAAATATTTTACGGCTAATACCGAATGTTTTCCCCACAAAAAGTACAGTTGCCCGTCGAAACGTTTGCTAAATAAAGCGAAGTTTTGGAAATAGTGTTTACACGGAACCTTCTAATTTAGTAATGACAGTTTCCGCTATGTGCCGAAGCACATCAACAGTTGGCGGGCAAATTATGGAAGAAAATCTTGGCCAAACATTTTCCTCGGACTTGAATAAGTCTCATACGAAACAATAAATCACTTATAGCTGACATTTCGCATTAAACCGTACAATTAGGTTGCTAGTAAATTTTCATATTTAGTTACAGCTTTCATTAAAGTGTTTCATTTGTCTGGAATTGGGAACACGCATATGCCGTTTGTATACTTGCTTCTCATAGGAAATTGAAATTTCTATCAGAACAGCTGTTCCTCATATTGTATAGAAAAGCGACAGATTCGGCTGCTAGTTTTACAGTATACCAAACAGTTTCAGCGGCTTGGTTTCTGGGGATTAGAATGTGGCGTGTTAGTTTATGATTTTTTTTACCAATGAAAGACAGCAGAGCGGACGCGAGTAGTAAGGGTTGTGCAGCCTTCTCCTCAGCTTAAAATATATTGGGAAATTCCCAAATGGCGACGTCATAAGTAGGTCATCCAATGAGACTATACAACGTCATAAGAAAGTCAAAGTCACGACTTAATTTACTCCGATTGTCTCCGACTGGTCATGATCTTGACCTACTTCTGACGTACTGTCTGATTGGATGAACTACTTATGACATCACCATGCGGGTATTCCCAATCTAATTTTAGGTGAACTGAAGGCTTCGCAACCCTTCCTGCGAACGCGTGATAATTATTTAGATGTGGTTCACCAACATCCGAGTCAGACATTTGTTACGATAGTTTTTTAGATGAAATGTTTCCTCAGTTTTCTTTTTTCAGATTTAAAAAAAAATCAGCTTTTGTTTTGCTTCATTGAAGAAGCATTGGGGGGGGGCTACTGAGGTTCAGCGTATGCGTTGTTTTCAATTCTATACTCTGTTTTGAAATTGTGGATTCTTTTTTCTGGTATTTAATTCCTTTGACTCAAAAGAAATTCTACGGTTTAAATTGTCTTCAAACTGGGGGATTATAGGCGATTGCAACAACAGCATTGTAGCACAACAAAAGATGTCCGTTGATAGTGGCAGAAAATGAAATTGTTTGACCCATATGAATTGAAAAAGATTACTTAGGTAATGGGTGGTTGAATTTCCATTAAAACAGAGAGATTAGATGTGCCGGATTGATGGCATTTCAGAGGAATTTAGAAAGCTATTTGCCAACTACTGCCGACTTTGGTGCAGTAGTATGCAGCTGTCAAGAATCTTGCCTCACCATATATGTCTTCCTGTGTTAGTAGTTGTCAACTAATCAGGCTTATTCGTCCCGCAGTTCGCTAAAATCAGATGGCTTTTAATTGTATCGATGTTGCCTAGAATATATTGCCAATAGGTTCAAGGTTTTCTTTGTCCAAAAGTTGCCCGCATCAATACTACTGACAGTAATATATAGTGTGTGTATTTATATTATTTCTTATTGGGAAATATTGTAGATTAAAATCCAAATTTGTTTACCCAGAACAAAAACGCGAAAACCACAGCTTACTTAGTACAACATATATAATAGTAAGTGAAGATGCAGAAAGACCACACGTCCACATGTGTCGATTTTAGGAGCGATGTCATTCATCACTGTGCGCCATTGGTGGTTAGTGCATAGCAGACAGGCGATCGGGCAAAGATAGAAATTTAGGCATACAAACGTTGTTGTCACATGCACAGAAATGTGTGCTGTAGCGATCAATCAATGGTTGTCTATACATGAGAAAAAATCTACATGAATAAATTAAGACATTACAAGGTGTGCTGTATTGTATACCACCACAAAATTTATACAAAGAAGTGCAGATTTGCTGCACTATTATGCTGTTTTTAATAGATCATATTTATTTCAAATACGCTCTCATTGGATTTGTTCAGCATAGTTGATTATTAACCTTGGTGGTCTTTGGCTATCATTGAACTCTCCGCTGTTTGCCTTGTTATATAGTGCTCTTAGTTTCCATATATAGGTAACTCTGGCTTTCCGGATTTTGACTACCAAATTGAACAAGGTCGTTCATCCAGTTTTACGACGTCTGGGCGACTTGTATTCTTTCATTTAATGTTTATCTATAGCGTCTAAGTGGTTCAAGAATGTCAATGCGGCAAGCTATAAAAGCGTTCAAAGACAATAGCGTGCTTTTATCTATACAGCAAGTGAATGCCCCCATATGAGTTGTTCTTATCGAGCAAATACTACTGGAATGATTAACAGTCAGTAGTAGAAATAAGATTGGAAAATTCTGTTTTGGCCGTGTTAATGCCTAAGTATTACGGAAAATTTATTTTCTCAATAAGGATGCTTTATTGGCTTTTACCTGGTAATTTTCGGCCAAACTAACTGAGTTTGGATTTTGCTGATTAGGCCTAACGCGCCTATCGCGCCCGTAGTAGTAGTAGTAGTATGTTCTCAATAAGGTTGTTTTTGTGCCATTCACTTACCATGGACGCAAGCAAGCACATTATTATTTTGTCTTTTCACGCTTTCTTGTCTATAAGACTGTAGTCTGCTTTGTCAGATAATGTACTATAATATGTTCCGAGTGTAATAATTGTTTCTTCAAAATCTTTATACCTTATATTTATTTTGACATACTTGGACAAATAATTAGTGGATCACCGGCGAATGTAGTCTGGCAGACAAGATATTTCAGAAGATTCTACATCAATGCGTTAATGTTTTTTGGTTTGGGTTACCCGACCCCTTCCGGAGGATGGGGGACGATCCGGGCAACACCCCATGGCCATCTCCAGAGGTCAAGTAGGCTCACCGTCTTCTCAAAGATAGCAAGGCGGAGGCCCGAAGATGAGAGACAAGAAAGAAGAAGATGAGAAAGATCCTGCTGACCTTCTCCGTAGGAAGGGAAGAGGGGCAGTCGGACAGATTGATCCGCTGGAGTTAAGAGGCAGGAGATTTGTGAGCATATCTTATCGCGTATACTATTCGTCAAAAGAGTTCTAGAAAGAGTTTTTCTCAGTTATACACGAATAAAAGCGGAGGCTCGAGGAACGGAAGAGCATTGGGATAGGGGTGGTTAAATGCAGCTACTCTATATAATGGATGGTGGGAGGGTGGTGCGGTGAATCGGCTGACTGATAAAGAGCCATTTCGCGTCTTTTGGGGGAAGAGAGCGAGGTAGTGGAGGTGGGGAGGTGACGCAGTCTGACGTATCAAAGTGTGCACAAGTTGATCGGTCGGTCTGTCGGTTGGTTCGTGAGGATAAAACTTTTCAGCCTCACACAGTGAGCAAGCGAGCGAGCGCTTCCAGTCCTAACGTCAAATTAATTATTCAAGACAGTCACTCGGAATGCCCCCTTTTTTGAGGACATATGCCCGAGCAGATCAATAGCGGGGGGAGGAGGGGGAATTCCATCTTCACCTCCCATCTTACCCCCCCCCCCTCAGTAACTCT
>JAUYWV010138191.1:0-10727 GCA_032274565.1 Nematoplana nigrocapitula
CAATACATACTACAGCTGCCAGATTCCATTTCGATATAGCATTCAAACTCAGTTCTGTAGTATCGATTATTAGTAAACGTATTTTCAATTTTTTTGACTAAAACTATATAGATCATTGATTTATCATTGCATCAGTCGGCAGAATTCAAATGTCTACGACTTTTCCTATAGACCAACCCGGCCCAAGCCCAAACCAAACCAGCACTCAAAACAAAACCTGGCCTATGTTACCCGCTGGGTTGAGGGGGTCACTCATGCAAAATTTCGGGTCCGTGGGACCAACGGTCTGGGCGGCAGCCTCAAACAGACTGACAGACAGATTGACTTATATATATAAGATGACCTACTATAGTGATGGGGATAGAATACATATAAAACTAAATCAAAGTATGCATTCATCATATCTGCTTTGTTAACAATCTCTATTTCCAATAGAAAGTTTTATTGTTTTAAAGACAGTTGACCCGAGGGACCACCTCAGCTCTTGATGATACATCTGCTTGCTTGTTGATGCGGGCTTCAGGCGACTGCTAACAGCCCGGTTGCACACACAATTCTGCACGGAGCAACGCCGAGATGGTCCTAAGTGGCGTAGTATGATGCTCCTGCTCGTTAAGTAACCAGTCAGTGTGACGAAAAGTGGAGAAGGTACTGTAGTACCCGCGCGTACACAGCACTCACTCCCACACACCACCAGGCCAGCTTGTCTAGTGCGTAAATAGGTGAAGCGAAATATATGTAGCTTGTAAGCATAATAAGGTATAGATAATAAATAGTACTAGGAATTGAGCTAGCAACAACCCAGTTTTGGGTCGTGGCCCAGACAGAGGCCACCACGTCATAAATAGGTGAAGGTCACGGGAATTTCCCATTGCTGTCAAGCTATTTGTGTCCTTATAACGTTATATACAAAGTCGATTTGCTCAGGAATTTCATATTGTTTTCAGTTGAAACTTGGTATAAACATAATTAAAACAAGCAGGCAGGCATTGGAGCATCCTTGCATGCATCTCTATAAAGTGTCGGACTGTTGTGAGAAAGGGGATGTGGACGGAAGTTTGGACTTATCGGTCCTTGTTTAAAGAAAGGTCGTATTGTGAATTATGCTATGGCATTTAAGGAGGTGTAGAAGGGTTCTTATCACGTCGTTTTACCATTGAAGCCTCATTTTCGAGTTATTTGACCGCACGCAGCTGTCTGACAAACTTGTGCCAATGCCAAATTCATGTTTATTGATTATTGTCGACCAGCAGAAAATCTTTCAAGGGTGAAATATAATTTTTTATAAATAAATCCAGACGAAGATTACAAAAGCAGTAGTGAAGCACGACTACTAGAACAGTCCATGAGAAAAGACTGGAATTTCTCAGGGAATATTTCCATATAAAAAAGTTTCGGTAGCCTCAAAAGAGTCTATAAAGCCTTTAAAAACGGAACATATGTTACCCATATGGATGAAAATTAATCAAACAGCGAATGTTTTACCCAGCCATTGAAAGATTGATAGTTTAGGAGGAGATAGCCATCACATACAGCACACATACTTTATTTTTGCATGATCTTCATTGTTTCACATTGCGAGGATTTTTATTGGTATTATGCTGCGTTGACTTCTTTCGTTTTTTATCATGTTTTCAAGATCATTGATATTGCATAACAAGGTGGTTTCGTCTGAGATTACTCAGTCTCACGCTTCCTATCTTAATACAATCTTGTCCCACAGGACATCTTCGGCGTAGAAGTGACAGGTTTGGACAAGCAAACCGACAAAAATGAGTTTTTCACTCTAAAGCTCGTGTTTATAGGCAAACCCAGAGCATCAAATGCCTCCTTGTTCAGACTAACCAACTCATTAACGATGACTCCTTGCCTGCTATTATCAAATTTCTTGTCGAGACAGCTCGGACTCTTATACTGTGGACACAAAGGTCGAAACCTAGAACCACTCATTTACAGTTGCTCTTTTTGTCACTCTCGTTTGAACAATGCCGAAGACCATTCTTATCTACTCATCCGGATTTCCTCACATGTTATTGAATCTGGACTGATAAATATACGCAACAATTTGAACTTAACACTTGGTGTCAATCTGTAGACCCATTGATTTCCTTTATATACGAACGGCACTGAGTCATCATTAAGGCGTTTGTTTCACCAATTAGCCCTCCCCATCGCCATGATGTTTCCTCCTCATGCAACAAAAGCAATTACATCATTGGGTATACAAAATGTAGGGGAATGTACAGGGTGTCGAAAGACCTGCAAAATCCTGCAAAATTATAAGTTGTCCTGCAAAAAAATCGTGTGTAAAACATATATTTCATAAATGATATTTTTATTTTGCAGTTTTCTTGTATTTGTAAAGGATATCAGTATGAAACCTTATATGAGGCCTCACAGGCGTCCTATAAATCCTATATTTCTCATATTTGTCCTATATTTCATGTTTTAGACGTTGATTAAAAATTCAACATTGTTTAAAATTTATTTTATTCTATTGCAGAAGCATGATACTTTGTTTTCCCTACTATTTGTGTTTATCTGGAAAAATTCAATATATTTTTATGGAAATTATGTAACCAATTGTTTTTGTACTATCATATTTGTTTGCTTTTTATTTTTTAAAACCTGTTTGCTACTGATATTTGTTAGTGTAGCTCTTTCAACCACTGACTGTGGAAACCCAGACTTCCAAAAAAGAGTAGAGCCATTGACATAGGAGCATCTGCTGAGCTGTCATGTCCAAAAATGACATAAATGAAGCAACCTCCATCACATTCCGAGAGGAATGTCTGTCCTTTTATGTTGCCTCGGTCTCGCACCGCAACAGACCCATCTAGAATTTCATTCGTCCGTAATTAGAGACGCTCAGGTTCTACTTCCCTCCAAGAAAAGTGAAAGTCACTCTTTCTCGTATCTCACAGCTCTGTTTTAGTATTGGAGGTGTATTACAGAATAATATTACTCTCGTGTTTAGTGTTGCTGAACACACAACAGTTTTATAATTGTGCGATACTCTGCGAGCTCAATGGGTTATTTATCAATCCGAATCCGTTCCTGAAGACCAGCAGATAACTGAAGGGAATTCATCGCAACAAAAGGAATCTTACTGCAGGCGAGTCGAAGAAGAATGGTTGGGATCGGCTGAAAAAAATGGTGTTCGTTCAATTCCATTAGATGAATACTGGAACAAAGTTGGCTCAATTAAAAATGATGATGGCAGCTTTCGATATCTTCAACTTCATTCTTTTGCAAAGTGTGTGCCGTGTTTATCGCATGGAAATGCAGCACCTAAGCGTGGCTTTTCAATTAACAAGAAAAAGCTGCAATTTCATGGCAGTTCATTGTCAGGTGACATATTGATTGCTCTACGAAAAGTGAAAATGCTATCATCCGAAGTGGTGGCGTGTTGCAAGTGTCTGTGACATCAGGACTTTTGAAGTCTGTTGAATCTTCGTATCAACGATACAATGTCGAAATGATGGCAAGAAAAAAGCAGAAGAAGAAGAAGAACAAACGGCTAGGTTGAACTGTGAAGAAACGAGAAAAAGGAAGGCCGAAACTGATGCAAAGCTGCAAAGTGTAGCAGAAGAAATTGCTACTATAGAGAATGGTCTTAAAGCCGCCGAACAAATGGTTATCGAAGGAAACAACTTAGTGAAAGAAGCAGTTCGAGCTTGTTTGGTTGATTATTTTTATTATTTTATTATTATTTTATATTATTTCTGCCCAAGCAAAAATTCAGATCGGCATTGAACATAAAGCCATTCTACGAAAAAGGTTGGAAAAGCAGGAAAGCAAACGAGCAAAGTATCTGGAATAGACAGAGAAAGACTTTCAGTTTTTGTTTTGTGGGTAGAGTTACTTTTAATGACAGGTAATTCATCGACATCATGTCCAATTTGTAATTTTCTGCTGGCTTGTGTTATATCTGATTATATACTCATTGTGTAACAAATTTGTGTCAAAAGAGTAAACATTATAAAACAGTGTTCCTTCTAACCCTAGATATCCTGGATAAAAAACTGTCTGCTGTATATCCTGGTTATCTCCTGGATATTTTATGATACCACCTAGTGCAACATGGATAGTCACCAAGATGCCACCTCACCACAAGTTGACATAACCGCTGCATGGCTACAGGGGTCAACAACAATTACTTCAATTAATATTTTTAAAGTATCTACTATTTGGGAAGTATGTTTACAAAAATTGATGTTGGCCCTTAAGGGGAGGTGGAAGCCATTGTTATTAATATAAATATACTACATATATATAAACATAAAATTATAGCTCATTACATATATGAAAAATTCTCATGTATATATTTCTGTTTTCACCTGGATATCTTGTATTTTCCAGGATATTTTTCTCCAAAACCTGGTAGGAACCCTGTAAAGTAACCGCCGAGATGTATTTGTTTCTTCTTCTTCTTCTTAGCTTTTATATTAACATGGACCTGACTTTTGCATCGTTTCCAGTAGCTTCATACAATTTGAATGGGACTTCGTTTTGTAATATTCTAAAAGTATCTTCTATGTCTGCTCATTTCATTGGTCATGCTGTTTCACTTGGTCTTTTACCATTTCGCTCTGTGTGTCTGACATATTATTATATTGAATGTGTTTATTAAACACTGAAACTGTACCTAGAAAGTTTTGAAAATGACCAACACAATAAAAATATATGTTCCTATGTTGTTTTGATTAATATTATTATTATTTTTACCCAGTCAGTTTGTTTAGTCATTTAAAAAATGTCCTATATTGTCCTATATTTTGCTTCTGAAATGTCCTATAATCCTGTATATATTGCTCTACATTGGTGCTGTGAGGCCTGTATTTACCCTGGTACTTATTCTAGGCACAAATTGACCTATTTTTCACTGATAATTAATCAGACAAGTATGACCAGCAGGGGTGCAATAGGGGTGTTTACGTAGTACCGGGAAACTGCCCTTTTTCTCCAACTATCGTCATGCCTCCACAATGTGTTCCCATCTTTTAAAATTTATGCCTCAGTCTTTATTTTATATAGCCTTAAATGTAGAAAATATTACCCTTATTGACAAATATAATATATTTGCTTCCTTATTTTATATAGACTTAAATTTAGAAAAGAGAGCCCTTATTGACAAATATACCTACATATTTGCTTTGTTTTATATAGCAGCTTAAATTTAGAAAAGCATAAATGAGGTGCCCTTTTAATATTGACAAATATAGGTGCCCTTTTCCTGGATTTGGAAACCCCTAACCAAAGATGCTATATGCGCCCCTGTCATGTATGGAGTTTATCTAGAGAGATCTCCTCACCTCTGGTGATGGGATTAGTAGAGATTTGAATGTGTTTCTGTCAGGGGTGCAGGCTCAGTGAATGGTACATGAGGGGGGTCGTTTGTGTTGGAGGAGTCAGGCTGTGATGGTTCAGGCAGCTCTGACATAAAGATGTCAGGGCAGATCCTCCCGAAGTGGACAGAAGGGAAAATCTGGTTTATCTGGGTTGCCCCTCAATCTGAGGCCTCGTCTTCCAGGACTATGGGGGTGTGGAGGAACATTCTTCTGGATTAACAGTTGCTATCCTAGTGATGGAGGAGGGTCTGCTCCTGGAGTGTGGCCGCTGCATCAGAGACAGGGATGAGAATGTATTGGCAACATCCTGAGATGAGGCGGCCTCAGGCTTTGTGGGGGAGATAACTAAGTGTAGGTTTTATAAAGGTTTTTGATTCTGGTCCCAGGTGCTACTAGCGAGGCAATGAAGGATGGTAATAAGGCTCTGTTGTCTCTCATTCACTATTCTTTCCTCGATCTTTCCGTTGCAGGATAGCAGGCTGAGGGGCAGAAGGAAGACACTGAGTCTGCAGGCTTACCTGATTTGTGAATAGGTAGGCTAGGTTCTCTGCTACTCAGTCTGAAACGATTTCCATCAGTTTACATTAGTCTACTTATAACATATCTATTGTGTGCATATAATACATAATGATCGGTTTTCATTCACAAACTCATTTTATTGATTAACATTTTACAAGATTTACCTCAAATTTCCCCAACTTCACAAATTGCGAAAATTTGGCCCTACAGATTTTTAAAAAAAATGCGTAGATTGATGTTGATAACAGCGTTACCTCACTGTGTGCATTGCCACCTTTCAGGCGCTATGTCTGCAGCAGTCACCCATGTCAAACCAGGTGGGAATCCTGGTGTCAGTGGCGTTGGTGTTGCTGTCCGAACCGCGGCGGGTAGTCAGGAGAACTTGTTCATCTCGGACGAGGAGGTGAGCGATGAGGAGCGCGCCCCCTCAGTTCAGGGCTGTCTGAGCAAGTGGACCAATCTTCTCCATGGGTGGCAGGAGCGCTTCTTCGTGCTGAAAGAGGGCGTCCTCTCCTACTACAAGAGTGCCGATGAAACCTCGCTGGGTTGTCGCGGGGCGATACGACTGCGCAATGCTTACCTCCGACCTCACGAGTATGACGAATGCAGATTTGAGGTGAACCCCGATTTGCAGCTTGTTCAACTAGGGCGGGATGGGGGCAACCTTCTTTTTTGGTTTCCTGCCTAACGTCGACTCCTCAGGAGTCATAATGTTGTATTTGCCAAGCACCCGCACGGCATAAACAAAATCCACAAATTTGTAAGTGGTAGGGAAGTCTATTGGGATGGTTTTCTAACTAAGTTTTGTGCTATCATTGGCTAGACGATCTGTCTCTTCGTTTCCCGGGATCCCGTGAATTGTATTTGGTCCTCGTGTATAGCGAATGTGTTAAGGTTTGCCCAGATCTCATTCATGGCTGATCTTGTCAGATTGTTTTTCGGGTTCTTGGAGAGTGGTGTGTATATAGCGGTTAGTTCGGCTTTGTAGGATGAGCTGACTCGGTCTGCCGATGAGGTTAGTTCTTTGCTGTTCCCATTGTGGACTAGAGGAATTTCCGGTGCTAATGCATTATACGCACCAACCGTATAACTGACCGTATAATCAGCCGTATGACTTTTGATCGATGTAATTTTATTTTTCAAGTGCTGCCTATTATTGTCTGTATATTTTTTGACGTTCATTTAATTTTTCTTTGCAAAAGTGCATAGTTGTCGATGCAATTCTGACTTTTCGAACGACTGTTCTTTGGAGTCATAACTGTAACCGGTCACAGTTCCGCGTTTCCGTAAATGGTCAACATACGGTTATCCGGTTGGTGCTTCCTCTGCGGAGTTATCTGTCCACAAAATCTTAGTGTGCTTGTAGCTGCGGTATCTCTCTTGTTACTAAGTACTACTAGTAGTACTACTGTAGGTCTGTAATCCAGAGGTAATTGCCAAAAAAAACAGGTTAACATAGAATCCCTTATTTACGATTATATCAACGCCAACGTATTCTTAAATGGAATTGCGCACATTGCAAAGTTGGCACAGATTCATCCCACCATCGCCCTACTTCGTCCGGTCTCCCTCGGCTCGCTCGCCTAACCATGCAACCACTGCAGCTAGCGGCAAAGCAATTCCAGGGTTTCCTCGAGTGGATGAGAGAAAGTCTACTGCTGCAGGCGTTGTCGCAGGTCGGCTACTACCATACAACATCCAATCTTATCGGATGCTAAAACTTAGGCGACGCTGTTCAACACGACCAAATTCTTAGTCAAACACTTAGTCATACATGCATGCTGTCTGGAGGGTGGGAATGAATTAGTGAGCGGCAGGAAATCTCCTCAGAGTCGGTTGTGATTGGTAGTTGAGTTAATCTTCTAACTCTTGGCAGCCACCACCAACTGAATGATTGGACTGTTTGAGAGCTTAGATAGAGCCTGTCGATGCTGGCAAACAAACCGGGACGACACGAGAGAAAGAGGTTAACTTTTCTCCCCGCACCACATTCTCGCACGGATGAAACATTTCCCATGATTCATTTTATGATTCTGAATAATTTATTCTTCAAATCAATACGCTTCAGTATCCCTCTCAGGAATTCGCTACACATCAACGGCACAATTGAATCGTGTATAATGCATCGTTCGTAATTTTTCCACCCCTTCAAGATCTTGTCTTCTTTGATCAACTCCTAACTGACGCCCTTCCTATCATTACTCCTTTCACTTCACACAGGCATACATACCAGATCCCTTGCGTCTCCTTGTTTGAATTTAAACTACCTCGCTCTATCCGTACTGCCCGAGTGCCCTATTGGAATGGCTGCTTCTGATGTGGACAGTGTTCGGCGCGTTTTGTCCAAGAGTTGGCTGCGCAGCGCTAAAAAAGTTTAAAATCGGTGGGGCACGCAAAAAAACACAATTAAACTGTGCAGCGCTATAAAAGTTTAAAAATCGGTGGGGAGCGTAAAATAAAATACACTTTAACTGCGCAGCGCTAAACATTGTTCAAAAATTGGTGGCGCACGCAATTAGAATTCAATTTTGCTTCGTAGCCTAGCGTCCTCGTCAAATCAGAAACAATTCCCATAGGGTCCGAGTGGACAGTCGGGTTTGTGTCGATTTCTTTATTTAAAATTTAAATTCAGTCATCATGACATCAACAGTCAGGTTTCCCAATTTGCGTATCTGTGGCTTTCACGATCGTAGGCCAGCCTCTTTCTATTTTTTGTCGCCTCCGTTGCGGCGCTAATAGTAAGCCCGGTCCAACACCTTTTGATGTCATCGAACCAAGATGTTGCCGACCTGTCCCTTGGCCTCCTGCCTCCACAGATCCTTCAATAATTTCCTTCTCAAAACTACCGTCCTCTATACGCATCGCATGGTCAAAATACCGCATCTTCTCCTGGGCCATCCTATTCTGTATAGGTCCAACTTCACGCCAAGTTTGTTTAAAACCCATTGGTTAGTCCTTCGCATATCCTCAGGATTCCTCAGTATAGGCCCACATCTCGAAGGCATCGATTCTCCTTCTGTCGCGCTTTTTTGTAGTCCAAGATTCGCAGCCATAAGACACCGTGGCGTTCAATAAACTCTTCCAGTATTGACCATACTCTGTGTAGCCATCCGTGTCATCGTCATTCTTCTTCGTATTTCTTCAGAGCTATCTTCGTTGGTATTGATTATATTGACCCAAGGTCTACAAACTGTTCCTCTTCTTCGATATTCGTTCTCTAGCAATCACGAAGTCTGTGCGGTCGGTTCTATTCTATCGACTACCATTATCTTTATCTTCTTGGTGTTGAGAAGTATAGACCTTTAGAAGCACTTGCCTTTTTCACTGGCTTGGATATATCAATGAGTTCCTCTTTTGAGCTAGTCAGTAGCGTGGTGTCATCAGCAAACTTTGGGTTACTTCTATCGACACTTTCAATCTTTACTCCGCTCTCACAGTGATCCAAAGCTTCTCGCATAATATCTTCGGCGTATATATTATATATTATAACTCTGGAGACATTACGCAGCCCTGTCGGACTCCTCTTCATATCGTGAACCAATCTGTGTTTCCAAAACTAGTTTTGCAATCCATACCTTCGCCACACATTCTTGATCTCCGGAGATGCGGTCCACCCGGTCGGGGTTGTATACGTGAAGAGTTGGCACTTTAACATCATCTACCAACCCAGCGTCAGTTGCCACATTAGAGGGAACTTTACAAAGGCTGCACACACCTCGCCGCCATCTTCTCTTACACGTACTGTATGTGTTTTACCACTATTAGAGTCAGTCGCAACTGGGAAATCGAGGGTCGCCCGATCAGCATTTCCAGTGCACGTGCACTTGCTCAGCAAAAGAACGAACGAACCTACGGCATTCTATGACTGATGTGTTTCCCCCTATATTCTGTTATTTCTGAACCGATTTGCTGCGTGCCCCACCTGTGTGTGTATTTATGTGCTTGAGTTTTGCCAGTTTTCGTCTGCTACTTTGGATTTGGTGCGAATTTCATTAGTGGCGCGTAACTTTATATAGTTTCTATGGTAAATCGATCTAGTGCAACAGCCTTGGAAACCATTATTGATTTTTCGAATGGGCACACATGCGGCGGAGGGCGCAGGAGGAAAACCGTAGACGTATTTCGCATTTTCACCAGTCGTGTTGCATTATCGGTCATAGTCCCCGTTTGTCTGATGTTTCTCGGCAACGAAAAAATCTGAACAAAAAATGTAACCATGAATTAGGCCTATCTGTCTCGGCGTTAATGGCGCATTGGGTGGGGAAACTGCTTTTACAAACCTCCCCACAGTTCCTCTAGGATCTCAAGGGGGTGGGAGTATACACATTTTTACTCCGTGGTTGCTCAAGAGGAATTTGTTGCCTGTGTCGACGCCTAGCAACGCACAAGCGTCGTCACCCCCATCCAGTTGACTGACGTACACTGTAGTATACTGTATATTATAGACTTGTTGGTTGCCTGACTCATCCGCACTGGCATGGGACGGTTTGGGTCAGGGGAAATCTTCGTATGAATTGACTCAGTGCAGAACTATACTATAGTCACCGGCTGTCGTAGAACAGCCTGTATTGTAAGTCCCTCCTCAACTTCTTAATCATTCTTCTGTCAAGAGATTCACGCGTCTGGGAATGATTGTTCTTCCGCAAATATTAAATTGTATCAACTGTAGATTTCCTGGCCTTAGAATAAGTGAATGACTTGTTGCAGTGTGTTTGTTTGTTTACCCGGCCTCACCCAGAGGATTGGGGTGTAGCACAAGGCTACCGACAATCCCAGTATTTAAATTACTGCTGGCATGGATTGCCCCGGGAGGTTGAGCCCATTTCGCACTAGCTCTAAGAACTAGTCCCACCCCGC